>VXAL01017795.1:8067-38023 GCA_013399475.1 Chauna torquata | reverse complement strand
AGAAAGGAAGGAAGGAAGGAAGGAAGGAAGGAAGGCTGGCTGAAAATAATTGCAGGCATTGGATGTGGAATCAACTGCCTTTTAAGGTTTTACAAGCACTTTTTTCTATCTTGAGAATTTTTTTTTATTTAGTTCCCTTGTTCTGGAGAAGAACCAGAGAAAAGGCAAAATTGTCTAATTAAAGGCACACCTAAACAACCACACGAGTCCTGCACGCTAGCTCTACCTGCTGTCCCAGCATTCAACAGCTCCAAAGCTGTCTTACTGCCCTCTGGCTAACAAACCTGCTCGAGATGTGGGACCTCACCGGTTTTCTTCCCACTAGCTCAATATATAGGCAGAGCTGGAGGGCCCCTGCCTTCAGCTGAACACACAGTCTTGCCTTAAAATATCCAGCCCTGACGAATTGTTTCTTATGTGGCGATCATTACACAGACATCAAAATGCAGTTTCACTTGCAGGGAGACAGTTTACAAGATGAGACCGTCACTATGAACACAGTCCTGGAAAGTGTCCAGAACAGATGGACAAAAGCAAGACAGGGTTTTCCCCTGTTTGCTCTGTTAAAGACTTGTTAGACATGCAAATGTTTTACCGTTGAAGTTACATTATATTATAAAGTGGTGCAACCACTCTGAGAGAAGGCACAGTGAAACCAAGGTTTTTATTTATTTGCTTATTTATTTATTTATTGTGGAACATTTGTTTGACTTTTATAAAGGAGAAAAATAAACTTTGGTAGGCAGTAAGCAGCTTTCACTTCCTGTGAAAATTTTCGAGATTTGAAAATGAAACTCTTATCTCACGTGGGGACTGAAAATTCAATATTAAATATTTCATTAGCCTGGGATCAAAAAAAATAAAATTATACTGAGTGAGAAATATTTTAAACATTTTAAGGTTAACATTAGTTGTTTGGAAAATGCACGATAATTTAAAGGGAAAAAAAAGTTCTTTTTTGTATACATGTTAAAAATAGACAATGTTAAGAACTTTTTCCCATTTATATTTAACCAGAGATTATTCAATACCAAGCCTTTCCAAGGAAAGGTTTCACTTTCAGTGAAGCAGCATTAAAACAAAACAAAATGAAACAACTCTTTGTCAAATCTAGATGGAAACATTCCACACATCATTCTCTTATGTTGCATTCGTGAGTATTACTATATCAGCTAAAATCACACCTCTAACTAACATAATTACAATACTATAAAATATGTGTGTACCAACATAATCTATGATAACAACAGTAGTTAAAAGTACACTGATACATGAGTGATTTGTAATTTGCACTGTGCCTGTAATTTTTAAAATAGTAATTTGCTATGTGTGCCATCAACTGAAAGTGACAATATTTCTTAGAAAGTTAATTATTAATATTTACTTTATAAAAACCTCCACTAATTTTTACTACTGCATATAGGGATGGTGAGGTCAGTAAGATGATGTGGAAGAGTGTTGAATTTATGCCAAAGATCATATTTATGCAGAGGATGTTAAAGATCACATTTAAAATGTTAATGGTTTGGCATAAGCTCCTGAGCAACCCCCGCTACTAATACTTTATGTATTTGTTCAGTGACTTAATTTCAGTGGTTCCAAATACTTTGCCTTTGGCAATATTTTAAGCTTCAGATTTGTCCATATGGGGATACAATGGTTGAGTCCAGAGAGAGACATTTATCATGTTGATCTGGCCTCAGTACTAATATATGTACCTAGAGAAAATGGTGTCATTTCTGGAATTATAGCCCCAGTAGGGTTTTTGCAGTTTTATTTTTCTCAAAGGTCTGTTGCAAGTGCTGTGTTATTTCTAAACTGTTTTATAAAGTAAAACCTCCATGTAGGAAAGTATTTTCTCACAACAAAAGCATTGCTTTGCAATGTTAGAGGCAGATATATTTGGCGAAAGATTATGTCCTTTTTCCTTTGTGGGGGAACTCAGATTATATTTTAGATACCTCTGGCAATACTTGTTGTATTCTGGCAAGGCATAAGAAATTATCTTCAATGAGGCTTATTCTTTTTCTTCAGTCAATCTACAGCTTGCACAAGACTGAGTAAGTGGTCTGTATAGTGAGATACACTAACATAATGTAGAGACAAGATCAGAAAGACCAAAGCACAAAATGAGACAGAATTAGCAAGCTACGTAAATTCTGTGCAGGGAAAGTCTAAGGAAAGGTAAAAGAGAAGAGATAGCTAATAATAAATGATACAAATAAATTGTTTGGGGTTTTTTTTGGTTGGTTTTTTTTTTTGTTTGTTTGTTTTTTTTTGCTTTGTTGAAGCACTGATTATGATTTGATAGCTAAACATCACTAACAGCAAGCATGCTAAAAGGGAATGAAAAGGTTAAAGATTATTTAGAGAGGTCTCCAGTTCACTGGTTCTGATGAACTTTTCACTTCCCTGCCTCAGACAGAGTCTGAATTAGCCCCTCAGTCACTGGGGCTAAAGAAGAGGTTTTGAAGGGGAGTGAGGAGGCAGGTTGGGATGGAGGACAAGATGATTATGGGCAAGGCCTCCTTGACCTCACATTCTTGGAAAGATACAGAGGATGTTAAAACAGGTTAAGTAACAGATAACATGAGGTTTGCCATTAACATCCTTTTAAATAATACTAATTTAATTTATCTGCAGGAAATCAGACTTTGTGAGTAGAGGAGAGGAATTAGTAGCTATGGAACCTAGTAAAGCTTTATGCTGTTTCAGATAACTGTCTCATAGGTGCTTGACCAGGTTGGAGAAGTTTTTATTAGATTGAAGGGATGTAACAGAGCAGGATATATTTTCACAAATACTAAATGGAAAATGATGAGGCAGTGTCTAAGAGGTTGTAATGCCAATTTTGGGATAAAGCATTTTCCCAGTTATTTTCCGGTAATAGAAGTATCATGTGTAAGTCTTAGAAAGTAGTTATGCCATTCTGCTTTTTCATGTTAAGGCTTGAGCTTGAAGACTTTGGGACATCAAATTTTGAGAAATAGTTGTTGCAATTGGAAACAGCACAGAAAGCAAGACCAAAATCTCAAGGCACGTCTATGTTTCCTGCTAAGGATAGTAGCCCTTGGCTACCTCGAAAAAAGCAGTCACCTGCCATAGAGACAGCAAGTCTACAAGGTCTCTGCCACATGTGCTCACACATACCTGGCAGGTCTCAATGCCTCCAGGGATGATCAGACGTTGCCCACAGCCAGTCTTCAGGCTACACACGAAGTAATGGTATGGCATAAACACAGGCCTCCTGTCAACTGTTGCATCAATACAGCATGAAAGTCTGTCCCAGCCAAATTTTATGTCATTCCATGAGGACCTATTGCATTGTAATAACCAGAAAATAGGTTCAGTAAATACTGGCAAAATATTGGTTTTTTTTTCAGCAAAAATTTTCATCTCCTTCAGTACTTTTGCCAGTTTTGCACTAGCAGTATTTATTTAGACAAGTCTACTTCCGTTGTTATAGCAGTGTAACTCCCTGTGTGGGAGGACATTTGTATTTCAGCTTACATCAATTTAGAGGGATTAAAATAAAACAGGGAGTTCCTTACACTCTAAAATAAAACTCTCTACTGGAGTTAATTGGTGAAATATCACTGGTTTAATTGATAAAATTTTCCGTGTGGACACATCGCCATTAGTTCTTTTGATCCTTAATTGCTGCTGAGCATTACAGATTTGTACCTTTTTTCTGCTTGGTCTGAGTGACACGGCAAGGGATGCATAAAAAAACACAGAAATATAGGACTTAACTGTGGTCTCATCAGCAATAATGGCTGCATTTTAAGATTAGCTGAGTGGAAGTAGTTTCTAATAGTATGAGTGGTTTGCTCTGGTTTACTTCATTAGAATGTGGTTTAGTTTTGAGGACCATGAATCTGTATCGAAACCCACTTAAGCTCCTTGAGACTTTCAGTTGTTTTAAATTATCAGCAGAGTTGATGGTTGTGGCTTCAAGGTGTAAAACAGTGCATCATGTATCAGATTTTCTGGTGTGCTCACCCATTTATAGAAACTCATTTATAAGACCTATATCAGCTTGGCCCAGCCTGTCCTAGACCACACTGGGTGTTCCTTAGCTTGCAATAATTTGTTTTGTTCTGTAGCAGCTCTGCAAGTTAGGTATAGACCAAAGATGTTGCATTATGGCCATTCTTTGCCTTTCCCAAAATGACATCAACACCAAGGGCGGGGAACAAAGAACTGTAAGACTTCCTGTAATTCCCACAAGAGAACTTGCAGATGGTTTTAGCAGTGCAAAATAAACAAAGGGAAGGGAGATACAGTGGGCTCGATAACTTCAGCCTACATGTGCACATATCTTCCCACAAGACTAATTTTGGCAATGAACATGCCAAAGAAAAACATCATGAATAGTAGGATATTCTCAGCCTCATTTTATACTGGTATGTGATTCCTATTTGTTTTGAGCCAAAGAGACAGAATTCCATGAATGCAATGCTTCTTTCAGGAAAGGACTGACTTTTTTCATATCATCTTTAGAGATCTTTAGAGCACTCAGGTCAGGCTGGTAATGTCTGAATGGGATCACTGCAAATTACTGTTCAGTTCTATTTACTAAAGGTCTAGTTTCTGCAACAGTAACATACTCAGCTTCTTGGTGGGGGAGTGCTTTCAGATACCAAAAAAAATACAGCCACTTATGAGTCTGAATTAATAATTACATAGAACCTGAAATCTAGGAGCATCTTTGCAAGTTTTAGTATATTAAAAATGCAAAAAGAATGTTTCCTACATTCACTTTTATAAAATTGCAATAATTCCATATTCATGTTGAGGAATATTCACCCGTAGTTCATTTGAGCATCTGAATTCAAAAGTTTTTTTAGCAAAATCCTATGGTCACTATTAACCCATGTATCTGACATAACTTTTGGTTTGTGGATCGCTTTAAAGGAGAACTGATTGGCTCCCATATTTTTAGATAATGTGATATAGATTATTTTTAAAGATATAGTATTTCAAGCTAAATAAATATTAGAAAATGTATTGTTTGAAGTATTTGCAGAAGGAGCTGTTTTAATTATTATCATGTTTATTGGTTTTGAAATTTAGAGATGCATAAAGGTACATAAAGGAACATCAAGGCCCCATTGTTCTCTGTAAGGAACTAAAAAATACGTGAATCATGCATTAAAATTCATGTTCTCTTTTTACCAACCATTCTTCATTCCTGTTAGTTATCTCAGGAGCAAAATGCTGAAAACTGAGTCCTCTGTCTGATAGGGGACTGTCCTCACATGGAACACTATAGCTGGGCCTATGCTGTCATCCTGCTAAGTTTCTTCCATTTGCTTTCTCTCCATGCAGAACAAGGCCCTGATTAAATTAGGAAATTTCCTATAAAAGTTCCTGGTGCTAAGAGTGGTTTACTTCTGTTAGAATGAGCCTTAATGGTAATTCCAGCAGTATTTTCACTGCCTTTACCTACCTTGATGAAAGTAGTCCCATGAAAGCGGGGCACCCAGCATCCTTGATGCAATAGAAACTGACCTTTAGTAATAGTGCGAGAGTTTTGCTGGGTAGGAGGTATGGTCCTGAGTAACTGTTGCTCTCAGAGGGGTGATTGTGATATGTAATACAGAAACTTTCTAGAGCCATTTTGTGATTTAATCCTTGTGGTAACACTACGTTATGTTCTTAAAGAAAAAAACTTTGCCACGCTTACTTGATGGTTACAAGTTCAAATTCACAGTAGTCAGGGACTGATCTGCTAAGTCTTTTTGAGAATATGCCCAAATGACATTCAGTTTTAAGGAAGGCTAGTGGGAGTCCTTCTAGGCAGCTCTTTAATGGTGATGGGGTTTGAATTAGAAAAACTCCAGCTGTAGATCTCTGGTAATCAGCCACTCTGCCACTGTTTATGCATGAATATGGAACAACATTGCTCTAGTGCCACTTTTCATTGTCCACACCATCACTTCGCTATATGAGCCCTGCAGCAACAGAAAGCCAAGGGTCTGTATATTTAGCACATATTTCTTCAAGCTGAGCTGTCATTTGGCTTCTGGCAAGGCCATGCTGTCTCCTAGCAGGTGCTGCAACCTTCATTTCTTTTGAAAATCTACTGGCGCATCACAGGAAACTGTGAAAAATAAAGATTCATACTGTGACCATATGATTCTTGCACAGATTGTGGGGTGAAGCTGTAGGAAGGATAGAAATGGTAGGGAAGGACTTCCTTCTGACTTGAACAGTCTCCAAATTAATATTGACCCAGCTCAGAGCTTGTCTAGTTGAAAAATGAACGTGCAACAGTCCACTTGCTATTGTCCCCTTCAATGAGTCAGGGATTTGTCATGAAAGACACATTAAAAACATTAAATGACCTTCTGTTATGCACCGATATCTAGACCTTTAAAATTTGTAATTCTGAACAGTCATGTTTACTGTATGTCCTTAGGGATTTTTTTTGTTTTAACAGCATGCAGCTTGACAGAAATACACTACCCAAAAAGGGATTAAGGTATATAATTTTTTTTGAGCATGACTGCTGCTTTGCTGTTTTCCTGTAACTTTTTCTACACTGTCTTTCCCTTTCTTTCTCCTTTTAATGATCCTATTTACAACAGAATTCTTGGTACTTAAATTCAAACCAAAAACCATAGTTTTAACAATGGACTTTTTCTTTCCAAGTCTGCTTGTTGAATAAATTTCCTTTTGAGATATATCTTGGAAACTGGATACTGTTAAAGGTAGTTTCATTATGGGATGAATCTTAGGAGACATTCAATCCTGGAGATCTAAAAGGAAGAACAAGGTACCTTTGCAATTCAATAGGACTAATTGTTGAAAACATTGAGAAAAACAAAGTTTAAGATGTGGATCTGAACTTGAACTCTAAATTCAAACACTCGTGCGATCTGACTCGAAGATTTACTTTACCTAGGAAAGGGTAAATCCAGAAAATATTAATTTTAGCATCCAAGATTTGTAAGTATAAAACAATCCCTGCTCCAGCTACTCATCTTGGTCCCTACCCAGCAATACTGAGTCCAGTTCTGCTATTAATTCCCCACTAATTAGAGCCATCTTTAACATAGAAAACAGAAGTCATCTTTCCTCTTCTGTGCTCCATGTTTAAAAGGGGGAATCATTATTTTGTCTCATCAAGCGTGGCAGCTTATGTCCTTAATCCAGGAAGTAGACTTGGCAAGCAAAGGTATATGTGCATGCACACAGACATTCTGCAGCCTCCCAGTCACTGAAATTACACAGCTAAAATCTCTTGAGATATTAATAAAAAACCGTATTTTATGAAATTTTAAGATAGTGCTAAAGTGTTGTCAGTAGGTAGCACCTTCTGCACTTCTGCATTATCCTTTCCTTAAAAAGAATTTAATCAAATTTCCCATTATCCCAAAACAATCAGTTTGGATTGAGAATGGAAAAGGTAGATGATATGAAAGAGGCATAAAGGGGACCCAGCAAGGGTGCAATGAGATGATTGAGATTTATGGCTCTAAGATTTTAATGGTGGCTGAAAGCTGAAAGTGAAAAAGAGTGGGGAAACAGCTTACAGGCATACAAGCTTGATCAGTTATCCCAAAAGGACCGTCAGTTTGATTTAATGTACAGAAACCCCTGCCCAAGACCTGATCCTGAATTCTCATTTCACCATCTTTCTGATCTGATAACCACTGGATAACTCTTCTATACCGCATTCAGAAGCAAAGATCATAGCTGTCTTTTTGAAAGGAGAAAGGAAGTAAATATTTAATCAGGACAAGATGTTTTAATGCCTTAGAATATTGCACAAAACCCCAAGCACAACATAAGAACTTGCATGTTCCTTCAATCTGCTTTCTAAGTGGAAATACTCGTGTCTCATAAGCCTGAGGCCAGAATATAAGAAGCCCTTTCTGCTCTGCTGTTTGGGGAACACTGATGGCTCATGACAATGGTGAAGAAGGTGCTCATTTCTCAGCAGGAGATTTTGCTGAGTGGCGCAGGCTATTGCAGACATAGATGAAAACAGTCTCTTGGTTAAGACCTATACTGCCTGTACATTTTACTGTTTAACCGCTGCCAGAATTGCCTTTCTTCCAGCCCAGTCAAAAAAGGCCAGGGTAATGAGTTATCAGTTCTCCTTCTTAGCCCATGTGGCAGTTGCACTTGTTTTATTAGGTTGCCATAGGAAGCAGTTGATGAATGATTTGGTTTCCAGACTTCTTCCTTCCCAATAGCTTGTTTCTGCTAATTGCAAATTTTTCCTGTCCCTTTCCCTCCCCCAAGTTTGGGGTAGAACATAATGCCAAGTATCATTCAGAATGGCAGACCATACATATGAACTTATGTGATTGTCATTACCATTGCAAGCTGCTTTTTCAGAGCTGTTGATCTGTTTTACTTCTTTCATCTAACCAATTGCCCAACTGATGTGGCAGGTGTCATTTTGTAAGCAGCTACTCACCTTTCTTGGCTTCTAGTCTGTCCATTGCCCATTCTAGCTATGCAGCTCCTGAGCTTTTGCGTCAACCTGTACACTTCCTATAGCTTTGAAGTTCTTTCCTGTCACCTCAGTTGTCTGTTTTCTGTGGTTTATCATTATAACTCTTCAAAGGAAGGGAATGCTGTTTTGGGGAGGGGGATGAAACTGAGGGGGTTTCAAGCCTTGTATTTTTTCTGTTATAATAAGACAGGAAACATTAGCTTGGTAAAATCCCTGGTGATAATCATTTGACTAATTAGACTTGATGCATTCCAAGGATTTGGTTTTCTCTAACCAGTGAAGGGTATTTATGTCGCAACCATTTCTTTCCAAACCACCACCTTGTCGTTGTTTTGAGCATGTCAGCTGTGGTTTTTCAGATATACTCCATCATCCCGGCAGACGAGTCAGGAGGAAGGCAAGGAGTGGCTACGCTCCCATTCAACTGGAGGCCTGCAAGACACTGGCAGTCAGTCCCCGCTTGTTTCTCCTTCAGCTATGTCTTCATCTGCAACTGGAAAATATCACTTTTCCAACCTGGGTAAATGCTATTTCCCTTCACCGTTTCTCCAACTTCAGAATAGCACCATAAAATTCAACTGTTCATATTTCTTAGGCTGTTAAACTAGATAATTTATTTAAACATCTCCGTCACCATATTTTGGTACTTCAGAAATGAAGGGAAACTCACAGCGTTTTTCATGGAGTAGGCAAGGGTACCTCCTATTTTGTATACAGAAAAAAAGCACAGATTCTCTATGACTTGCCCAAGGAGAAGAAAATCTGAGGCAGAGCTGGAAATTATCCTTTAGCTCAAAGCTTCTGATCTTTTAGCCAATCTGAGGATTCACAGAGGCAGTAGGATTCTTGCCAGTGATTTTAGTGGATTTCAACCCAGATGCTAAACATCGTTTTTTTTTCCTATATACAGGTTTGTTTTGAGGCAGGCCTTTCTAATGCATTTCAGTTGCTGGACCTAGCTATAACTGCACTGGGTCCAGTTCAAGTCCTATCCTTGAGCAAGATATAATATTCTAGGATGTGACTAGGTTTATTTGATTACAAATCTCTGTTACAATCAACTTCAGGTTTATTTGATTACAGGTCAAGATTTAGATTTGGTTCTTCAGGATCTTGCTTCAAGTTAATACAACCCAATCTAGTTTTATTAATATTTTTATTTTTTCTTTAATGCTTAATAGAAAACCATTTATTTGCACAGCGCTGGACACAAACCTAGGTTCACAATGAGCTATTGTGTTTTAGGTCCTTACTGTGGAAGCTGCTACAACCTTTGAAGCATTCGCACTTCTGTCACTCTGTCACAGCTTATGGCATTTGTAGGTTACAATCACTCGAAAGCAATTTGATTATCCATACAAATGCTGATCTTTATTACATATGGGAAAAAGAAGATGAACAAAACCACTTTTGAAAATGAAATTGTGTGCTAAGCAAGCCACTGCTTTGGATTTTTTCCATATACTTGCAGTAGATACAGCTCTTTTTAAGCTGTGATTCTCTCACTCTATCATTTTCTGCTTATTACTATTTCTCTTTCTTTCTATTCATAGTTCTTGCACTCACACCAGAGAGCAATAGGATCTGGTTTTTATTTATTTTGTCATTGTCCTTTCCTTCTTACCGATATCATAGCCCCATGGAATAACTATCTCTTACAGCAAAACTTCAGGCACATCTTGAACGATCTAAAATAAAAGTCCAAACAGTTGGGTTGAATTTAGATAAACAATTAGCTGCTTATTCTAG
The DNA here is from genome assembly GCA_013399475.1 of Chauna torquata. Taxonomy (NCBI): domain Eukaryota; kingdom Metazoa; phylum Chordata; class Aves; order Anseriformes; family Anhimidae; genus Chauna; species Chauna torquata. The sequence goes on along the minus strand of VXAL01017795.1, from coordinate 27,801 downwards.
TCACTGAGTGCATGTAGTCCAGATGAACTATAACCAGGCTTTTGTTCCTACTTGCAAGCAAACTATGCGAAAGCTTAAAGTAGATTCATCAGCACTGTTCTGGTTTTGAACTATGAGTGACCAGACTATTCCTATTTATAATGATGAGATTCAGCTGGCCTGGGAAGAATTTTAACTTAATACAGTTATAGGTGCTGCAGAAAATCAAAGGATAGATGTGTCCTCGTGCCAATAAAACTTTGTTCTTAACAGAAGTTGGTACTATATGCATATAATAAAATAAAAATATATATAAAAATATAAATATAAATATTTATTACAAAAGCTGCTTATAAAAAATACGACTTCTTATTCCTTTTTAACTTGTAACCTTTGATTCTCTCCTATTGATTTTCTGTCTTGGGCTGTCAAAGTGAACTTGTGTTTATTCAGACACCAGCATTACTGTTACCGTGTGTTTTACAGGATTAATCTCATCTAACTCCATCTCCTTGGAGATCATCTGTTTCACCTTTCTGTGGTGGCTTTGGATATAGGAATAAAAGCCTTTCATTTTCTCAGCAGTGTAAAGTTCACCTAGCCATGCTAGTCCTACATTACAATTTTGTGCAGAACCAAAATTCATTTAACAGAAATGTACTTCATTAATAAAGCCTTGTATTCCAGTGAGTCCAACCAACCTGTCTCAGTTTAACCTTCCTGGACCAAGTATGATGCGCTCAAACAGCATCCCTGCACAAGACACTTCTTTTGATCTGTATGATGACTCCCAACTGTGTGGCAGTGCTACATCCCTAGAAGAGAGACCACGAGCGATTAGTCATTCAGGTTCATTCAGGGACAGCATGGAGGAAGGTAAGACTGAATTATTACTTGGATCAGTAAATAGGCCCCAAAACCTCCAAAGTGTAGTAAAATTTTAAAATATTTCTTCTGCAATGTGAAAGAGTAAATAATTTTGTGAATCTTCTTTGATTTCTGTTGAGCTGGACTCACAGTACTTCCTTACCTACAATACGGAAGATAGTTATTTCCCAAAGTAATATGCAATACAGAGTACATTGTACCTGTATATATACTTTAAGTATACAGAAATTCTGGGGGAAAGGAAGCCATTCTTGGAAAATTATTTTATTCTTTTTGCATCATAATTTGAAATGTCTGAGCATACCTTGACTACCGTGATTCCATGCTTCCTTAGTCCTTCTTCTGCATTTCCTTTTTTTCCAAATGCCAGTGCCACTTAGCATCCCCTTTCTTCTCTAGTCATTTAATTTCCATACTTTCCTGCAGCCTTCTACAGCAAACATGATTTGAATTTCTGCATCTAAACTCTGCCATTTAATCTGACCTCACTACTTTCTTCATGAAGATTATTAGACTTTCTGGTTCCTATACATAATGCTATGTACAACACCTGGAATTTGAATTAATTTGGGGGGGGGGGGGGTGTTTTTTTTTTTGTGGTTTTTGTTTTTTTTTTTNNNNTTTTGTTTTTGTTTTTGTTTTTTGTTGGTTTTTTTTTTGTTTTTTGTGTTTTTTTGTTGTTTTTTTAACCACAGAGCATTTAACAAGTCCTAATTAAATGCATTTATTCTGCCTAACATTTCTGTTCAGTCTGATCATTTGGAGGAGTCTCTTAAGTACAAATTTCTCACATCCTTTAATTTAAAAAATAAAATGTAAAATTTAATGGAGATTCATTCTAGAACATCATCTCTTCCATCTCGCTTACTGCTAAGTGATGATAATATAAATAGTCTTTAAAACAAGCAAATAAAAAAAATCTTCCTCTACCCCCAAAGCTCATAGTTATGAGATAAAAAGGAAAAAAAGAAGTCCTAGGTGAAATAACGGACAAATAACATTTTTACTTTTCAATTCCTTCTTCTGCATTTTAGATGATATGTCAGGCAGACATCTGGGTATGTAATACTAGCAGTAGGGTGCAGGACAGATCAAGCTGTGAGTTGTCAGCACAGAGAGGATGGCTGACTGCACAGAAGCCTATCACATAATTCAAGGACAGAGGTGACTATGGACCCTTTGCTGGAGAACTGTCAAAGGAAACAGTGGAAGAATAATAGAGAAAACAAGGCAAATAGTTTATGCATAGAAAAAGAGGTGTTAAATCTAGAATTTCAGTAATAGGTCATCAGTGACTGATGAAAGCTTTTTCATTGGTCATGTCTCATTTCCAGCTGGAGTGGATAACTGTGATCAGCCTGAGTAAATGGAAGTCAGTGCAGGAATAATAAACAGTTTTCAAGAGTTCATAGTCACTGGAGATTAACATGAAATAATGTTGTTGGAAGGCCAAATGTATCACTATTTAAGATAGTAGCTCTAAGGAAAATTTTAGTGAAACAAGTCTGGTAATGGGTAGAGCCACTCAGTGCAAGAGCAGAATGGGGGTTTAGCTGAGAGTTTCAAATTGGAGGCTGAAAACCAGGGCTAGACTGAAAGTAACTGGACTTCAGTGATGACCACATCTTTGTAAATAATTACCCATTTACAAAATTAGATTTAAAGTCTATTTGGCTAATCCAAATGTTCCTGTATTGTCAGTTTGGCATACTGATACTTGCCAGATAGAAAGCTATTAAAGCGAAATAATATATTTGCCAAATAATGGCAGAGTATAAATATTAAACAATTTTCTTTTGAAACAAAAATGAAAAGAAGTAATGAAATAAACCATCTCATTTAAAGTTCTCTGTTAGAGTGTCTGTCCTCAGGAGAGTCATCAGAAACAGAAGGGGTAATTTGGTCTTAGTTTAGTCCTCACTTGCCATTTTCAGAGAGGCCAGGAACCACTTTTTGACGTGAAGTCCTTCAATCTTCACTCAGTGCTCTTGAGGCTGACTCTACTGACAATTAATGGAAGTGTGTCACCACATCTTGCAGTACTCCTTCACACAAACTACAAATGTCAGCATGCACTGGTCTGTGTTGTGCTGAAGAGGGAAACCAGCTAAGCAAATCCTGGGAGCTCGTCCCAGGGAATGTGAACTGTTTTGCTAAGCGTAGTCTTTTATTAAAAATCAGTTTGCTCAGCTTTGGACAGGTATATAAACAACTCAATTTCTGTTTTCTATGAAGAGTGTATTTATCAGATGATTTGTTGTCAAAACAACAAAAGTGATGCTTGGTTTGCTGGTAATAATGCTGAATCTCACTGGCTTGCTTTCCTACCTAGCAAGCATGAAAGTGCTTTTCCTATATGAACAGTCTTTTCAAGTGCAAGAAAAAATGTCAATAGCTTTTCTATACCGATAACTCATAATAACTGCTCTTTGTTGAAAATTGGTTCTCATTTTAAAAAGATGCTTAGTTATTGAGCTACATGGGGGAAGTTTTATGCTTTCATCAATATTTCATGTTATTTTCCTTTTTTTAAAGTACATGGGTCCTCATTATCACTTGTCTCCAGCACATCCTCTCTCTACTCTACGGTGAGTATTGACATTTTAGATAGAAGTTCTGCCTGCCTCTGTTCTTGTTCATTTTTCATAAAACTTTTAATAGTTTGGGGTTTAGAAGGATTAAAATTGCACTGCAATAAAGCAGGAACATATATTTTCAACTTTGGTATTACTGCTATGCTATTTTAAAATATGTTATTTTCATCTTTTTAAGTGATTGATTTAGAACTGCTTAAAATTACCTAGTGTGTATTTTGAAAGCTAGAAAGAAGGTAATAATCTAGGACATTCACTTCAAGGAGTACCTTATGCTATTGTAGTTAGTAATGTTGAGTGCTTTTGCTCCTTTTCTGCTATTTTTCTAATTGCACAATTTACAAAGTGTTTTTGTTATGTCGCTATTTGAGGTGCACTCCTTTAAAAACACAAGATTGCTTCAGGATAAGGGAGATACAATTTTCATTTTAAATGTCTATTGATCTTTGTTGAAAATGACAGCATTATCTCCAAAGAGAAGAGTGTCTTTAAAAAATGATGAATCTTAGTTAATAAGGTAATTAGATTAAGTAATTGTCAATCATATTCTCCTGTCTCAAGTAGATGTTTTTCATTTTTTTCTTTTTTATTGTTTAGTTGTTGTTTTTATATATATATATATATATCTTCTGCATAATTTGTTGCTCTAGTTGTTCTACTAACAAGAAATCATCCAGATAGGAGGATTTAAACACATTCAGCCATTCTCTTGCTAATACACAAAAGCTGGTTTGCAACCTATTTGCTAACCACAATTACATGCTGTAGTTACCCTTTTGTCATGAGAGAGCAACCCACTTACCTGTTTTGTACCATGCGTTCATGAATAGTCTTCTCCGCTCCATATTTTCAGGTGTTGAATAGTGTCAGTTGACATCCTGGGAACAACAAGGACTCCACTGCCCAGGGCCAACACCGGTTCTTGCCTGGGAATACCCAGCCCATGCAGGCTGATGTAACTGTATCACTTGTACAGCTGTTAGCTCTATCTCAATGCTAAACTCTTGTTAGTCTGGAAAGTGGAATGCATCCGTGCACAGAGTAATCTAACGTCTACCACAATGATCCCTCTCCTAGTTCTGCTTAATCATAAAAATGTCTATACAAGGGCATGTCTAAAATATCAGTACAGATGCATTAGTTTTGTCTAGGCCTTAGCAGCAAGTTGCAAGCAATTCCAGTCCGGACGAGGCCTGAATTATTTTAGGGGTAGAATGTACATACAGAGTGGCTGTACATGAGGTGTGACTAACATGCAAAGCAAGGCTTCTCACTTATGTTTTGGTAGTGGAAAAATCTTTACTACTATTTCCCTGTCTATGAGACACTATGCACAGCTCCCATGGGGGTATTCCAAAATTATAAGTCAAGCTTTGTTGTCAAATTTTAGAAGAGTATTATAGAACTGGTGGATGGTAAAAATCAAGTTATAAAGTGACATTGGATGCTTTCAGCACCCACTCAGTATTTTTAAAACATCTCTGCTCTGACGTTGTGTGTTGCAAGGGTTTACTAATACTTTCCATTTGTATAACCTGCTATCACTCAAGATGACCAAGTATTTTGAGAATATTAGGTAAAGTCCATGATACTAGAGAGTGGTAATTTTCCTGTAAAACAAACTTTAAACTGTTTATCCAACTTCATGCTGTAAGCCAGTGGAATAGCTTCTGAAACTTCTGGCTATAAATTCACATTGCAGCTAAGGCTCTCTCCTTAAGTTATTATGTAAACAGGATAATAGAAGTTATAGAAAAATCTTTAAAGGGCAAGGAAAGAATTAGTATGATAAAATTACTAGGGTTGACCTCTAGGGGTGATTTTTGATCAGAATTTCTCCTGCTTGATCCCTCTGATCCTTTGAAAAATATTTAAACTTTTCAGCGATTAATCACGAGATGAGGCCCTAGTGGAGTGGAAAGATGAAAGGCAGGCAATCAGTATCAAATCATCTGAAAGTATAAGAGCAATGTTTCATTGTTCAGTGATACCATGCAGTGCCCCATTGCCTCCAGAAAGGGACAGTTTCACAGGGTTATGGCACACATAACTCACTTGCAGCTATTACTAGCTTCAAGGAGGAATACAAGAACTGGGTGTTTTACTTTACTTACGCCGGCCAAAATCACTCAGCAGGAACTCCAAAGTAGCGGCCTTTCCATAAATGTCTCAAAGACATTTATCAGAGTTCTCAAGCATTGCCTTAAGCCTTGATGCAGTGTTTTTCTGCAGCTTAATCACTGGAGGGATTCACACAAAGTACAAAATGAAGATCAAAATCTGTATATGTTATTACCAGACGATAGCTGAAATGCTTGAATTTGCTCTCAGAAGATTGATTCTTTGAGAATTAGAATATGAGATTCAGAAGAGCACTTCATGATTTGCTGCTATCACAATGAATAAGTCCAATGAGACAGATCTTCTACATTCACCAGTATTTTCTGTATGTATTGGCTTTCTTTTTGGGTTTGCATTTGGGTTTTCAGAACTTAAATTGACTGGGAATCTAGCTTGTGGAGATATACACGTACAGAGACAAACATTTTGTTTCACAGAAAAGTATGCTATGTGAGTGGACATAGTAGACTCTAGGATTTAAATACTGATCCTGTTTTGGCAGTGAGTACATCTAGCTCTCCAAGAAGTTGAAAAAGATGTGTGGTAGTGTAAATTATGATAGGTTGTCTCCAATTTTAATTTCCTCCTGCTCAGTAGGTGAGACACCGCAATTTGCACATATTTAGTTAATTGCTGTATTTCTCACACTGGCTTTTCAGCATTAGCTACACTTAAAATCCCCAGAATTCATTAGCTGTGCTAAGCCAAGCTCAAAGGAGATGTGTAAGGGCATGTCATTTTGTATGCTAATATTGAAGGATTTCAAAAAAAGAAAAATACATTGCAAGGATGGGATGCATGGATGCGATAGAGAAGTAAAGGGAGGAAAAGAACACTGTTTCCTTTTAGAGCAAACCTCTGAAGTTGTGAGCCAATGACTAAGTGCTGGATTACAATGGTGTCAGGATGAACTCTTAACCAAATACTGCTCACTTGTATTTGGTTTTCAAATTTTATTTTTTTAAGTTGATAATGCACCCAGAATTCTCTTCTTTCTCTTTCATTTACTTCTTCCACTGTCCACAAAAGATGGCTTGTGGCATCCTCCTCTTTGGCCTCTGGGAGGGAGGCAACACTTCCCTGTACGCTGAGGGAGCCATCTGCTAACAACATGCAGCACTTCCTTCATCAGTGGGGCCACAATGGACTGAGGATGAATGACAAGGTCCCCATGTGGCAGTTTAAGTGAAAGATCACCAAGCCTTTTTTTTTTTCTTTTCTTGGCACAGTAGAATTCATAAGGGAACAGTCTTTCTTGGTCCTTTGATGACTTTTCTACATGTCTGAAGTAACAATAATGAGAATAGATTTCCAAATTTTTCTGTAGGCAGATCATGTTTCTGTGAACATAAATCAGAAAGCTGATGTCAGTATGTGTGTCACATCAGTGCTGGCAAATAAAACAATTGCTATTCTAAATTGTTCCCATGTAGTGATGTACGTGTTAGAGTAGTTTCAGCTAAGTGTTGCACAGGGAAATATCGTAGCATCTCAGTCTTTTTAGTGACTATTAACAGATAACCATTTATTGAAAGAAGCATTTTCTAAAAGCCTTCTCCCCCTACGTCAGGGAATGAAAGAAAATATTTCTATAATCAGTTATTAAAATTGTAACAACATGAAAGTTGTGCTTAATACAGGCTCAAAAAAAACCAATTTAATTCATCTGTAATAACACAGATACTGCCTGACATGGGAATTTTCTAAGGAATTCTTACCTTGGGTTTTCTTAGCCTTTCCAGTGTTGTTTATATCTAATTCTTCTACCCATATCTTTCTTTTACTGATTACTTCTCTTCCAGACATCAGACTGTTTCTCTGAACTTGGGCCACCTCAGATCACAGAGTGCATTGATTTCCATTACACTGACTGATTCTTATTTTATGTTACAAAATGGTTTCCTCTCTCATGCCACATCTTTCCATTAGAATCCCACTGAAACAAGATTTTTCTGTCTGCCAAATGCTTCCTAAATTAGACTACTCCCCTGCTTACAAATTAAACGACTTTTATCTTAGCAGCCTTTCAAAGGTATGCTTTGTAATGACTTAGTTTCTTCACTTGTTGAAAAAGACTGCTGAGTAAATAAGAAGCTTAGCATCATTATATGACACAATACATAACAATGTGGAAAATATCTAAAATTATTAAATATTATTAACAAGTTTAAGCTAAAACTTTAACATGCCTTGAGAGATCTTAATATTTTGGTCAGTACCGTGTATGGAAGAACTTACTTGAAAGTTCAAGTAGCCCTCTCCCCCCACGTTCCCCCATATATTTTTTACTGGTACGCTGCCAACTTCTCTTAGCCGGGATTAGTCTATTAGGATTATTGTTCAATATACAGTTAAGCAAAAATAGTTGCAAGAGTCATAATAACCATTATGCTATAAAAGCTGACTTGCATAGACTAAGAATGCAGTGACAGCATAGCAAATTTTCTTTCCCATCTTAGAAATGTAGTTGCAGTTTTGCAGTTCTGTTACTGTTCCTCTTTTATCCACTGTTTCATCCTGTCAGTATGCTGGCAAACTCTTTGGGTTTTCAGCTGGAGCCTTTCCAAGTAAGTTGAAAAGAATTCCATTTATTGTTTTTACTGCATACCTTCCTTAAATGTAACAGATCCATGAAGCTATTCATTTCACTTCAGAGTAGCTGGCACCTATTTTCTGTTACTGCAATTATGATGCAGATTGTTTCTAAGTAATTTCTTCTTTGTTTTCTTCCAGGCAGAAGAAAAGGCACATTCAGAGGTAAAAACTTTGCTTCATTTTTATAGTTTTGTATTTGTTTGATATTATGTAGAAGTTTATTGTTTATCTAATATGGCTAAAATTCGGAGGCGCTGGGGAAGGATACCCTGTGTAGTAGCTGGAAGATATTTTCTTAGCGTTGTGCTGAAGGATGCTTCCTGGCTGAGGTTCTGGAAAGGTGAAAAGAATCAATGAGGATTTTCTGATCTCACACTTAATACCACTCTGTACTGGATCTAAGGGACTGTGTAATTCAAGGTAACGTGCTGCCTTTCAGGAGAAAAATACTTAAAATGTTCACTTTGAACTTCTATCACTTACATTTTGCTTTATATTAAATTTCTGAAACTGACCACTTTGATGAATTTCAGAGAAACGCAGATTGATTTCAGATATAAATCAAAACTGACATGGAAAACAGCTCACAGTATATAAGAACGGGTGACAAGAGTGGGTCAGCAGCTGGATACAATTACAGCCTCTCTCAAAACGAAGTACTGGTTGTATTAAAAGGGCACCAAGGAGTAGAAGCAATAAAATGCAGCACCAAGGGGTGCACTTCCACTTCACAGAGCTGCGTGCCTTCAGACTCCTGCGTTTATTATGCACTTATTTTTACTACTCTGATCAGACCAAAAGTCAGCTAAAAGTTATTTTGAGAATATTGAACAAATAAACATATTCTTCCTTGCTTACAGCAGTATATTTCAATATAATTTCTCCCTGAACTTTTCTAAGCTCCTTCTTCTGAACATTAAAGCAAATGAGCTAAAAAAGAATGTCATAGCTAGTAGTGTAAACGACAATTACTTGTTTCATTTCCCTTTATAAAGGGCTGTATATAGAGGTGAAACAACATTTCTTTTTTGTGTATTCCTACTTGAAGTTTTCTTAGTAGCTAGAGGTGCCCTGTAAATACTCTTCACGCAGGAGATATTGAAGAGCACTTCATGAGAACTGCCTTTGTGTACTTGGAGGAATGTGATGAAAGTGTAGCCTAAGCAGGCAGCTCAAATAATTGCTATTGAAAACTAAGGAGAAATCTTGGAAAAAGAAAAGGGGCAGACCAGCATGGAGAACAGCTCAAAAATGTCTCTTTTACTTTGGGCCAGTGTGAATGACCTAGGTATTTTTGTATCGTAGATGTACAGGAATTTGTTCACTTTTAAAGCATATGCAACATTCCCTGTTGATTTTCGCAGGAATCATAAAGTTAAAATACTGCTATAGTCCTTAATAGTGGAGGTATTAGCATGAGAAAGTCATGTGTTCCCTTTGCTAGGCTGGCTTTAGACATTTTACCTCTCTAGTCTGGAATAATTCCTTTTATGGCTGAATGTGAAAAGGGTTCAAAGTGAAACTCTATATGGTACTTAAGTTCAGTGCAATGCCTGGAGTCCCTGTAAGATCTCAAGTAGGGTTAAATGCACCTAAAGTGATGGGCAAGTTTCATGCTTGATATCTACCCTAGCTGAAATGTAAACAAATGTTTTTCTTAAGGATTCTATTTTTCATAAAAAGATTTTCATAACAGGAGCTTTAATTTAGTTTATTTTCATGTCAACATACACATTTAAAGCTATGTTTTGTTTTGTTTTGTTTTGTTTTTCTAAGTTGGCCAGAGGGTTGTTAGAAATTAAAAAAAAAAAAAAGATTTAAAGAGGCTGCATGTTTGAATCAAATGTAGTGTGGCAACTGTTGTGTTAGAGAAAAAAAATATATTACTGTGCCTCATCTAATTTTAGACATCCATGAAGTAAAAATCTGTGTCTGAGGTTGCCATTGACGCCTTCTTCATGCTAGGCAGTGGAGGAGTACCTTTTGGTACTTCATCTGCACCTAATGCAGATATTTAATGTATGTCATTGTGTCATACGTCTGCAGTCAGACAAGGTGAACCTCTTGCAAATTCCTTCATATTTCATAATTTCAGGCTTCAGCCAGTGCTGCTGTCATTGGTTACACTAATGATATGTTTAGAACCTACAAGATTTGGAAAAAAAAGTGACATTTGCATGTACAAACAGGGGATTGTACATAGGAAGTAATAATGCATTTGCCCACATGCGCTCCTTTAACTGGGATCCTAGCTGGTATACTGGTTAAGTGCAAGAAAGCAGTTGGAGCAGTGTTAGGTGCTTACTTGTATTAATTTGTATTTTTTAAAAGTTTTGAGATTAAAACGTGAAATTAAGGTATTGTTTCACAGGTTTAGTGATTACATATTAGTGATCCCTTAAGGAAACAAGCAAACAAAAAAAAACCACAACAAAAGGAAATTGACGAAATACTGACAGCAGTCTTTTTTTTATCCAGCAAATTCAGAAACTACGGAGAGAGCTGGTTGCATCACAAGAAAAAGTTGCTACGCTTACATCTCAACTTTCAGCAAATGTAAGTATTTTTGCCTTTGAAGAAAATCAATGTCAGATAGGTTAATAGCTCTTATTCGATTCAGGTACCAAGATGTGGTCTGGGAGACTTCTAGTATTTATTTATCTTGGTGTTTTTAAAATGAATTATTTCATTCAATATCTACACAGTGGAAATGGAAATGAATGTTCTGAAAAGGGTAGAGGTTGTGATAATTTTTTTTTCTGATGTTATTACCTGTCCCCTAAGGAGGAATGTTAAGTGTAATATATGGTGTCTGGCAATTTTCAATTGATTCTTCACAAGTAAGAGTGGCAGGCTCATGCTTAGTGACAGAAGCACCAACCCATTTCATTTAGGTCATTAAAAGTCCTTTTGAAAGGTATTGGGATGCACTCACTATGGATCAGAGAGAAATAAAATGCTGTGACTTAAGAGTAATGGTGAAATACTCTGTTCCATTACATTTCATCCAAACTATCAAGACTCTAAAGCTTATTACAGATCTTGAGTCATAGTAAAAATTCTGCCAGTTTTGTGGGTATTAAACTGCTACAACCAATATGCTACTGCATTTAAGTTGAAAGGCAACTTTTTTCTGACATATGAAATGATACCAGAATGAAAAATCTAGCTGTATTAGTTTCAGTAAAGGTGATGCAGTTTTGTACAGGTTTTCTGTACTGTATTCAGCAAAAAGCAAAGAATTCAGAAAATTCTAATAAACCCTTTATTAACTTTTATTGAAAAAGAGCCTGAACACTGAAAAAAAAGTATTTCTCATTGTGAATTTTCCTTTCCTTCAGTGTCTTCAAGATGAATTGATCTGATTTGCACTAAGATGAAATTACTGCTGTCAGATGTGAACATGCAGGGTTTCACTTTGATATTGATGGATGTAGAAAATTTTGTATAACTTGTGCATGACGCCCTCTGCATAGCAGCAGATTAGTCTGTGCCTCCTTGTCCTATACAGTAGGAATGGAGGACTAGAGAAGAATATGTTGGACAATGAGTATAGCCATGTTATTGCAGGAAACTACACAGTATAATAATATTCAGGAATTTTTCAAGCTCCATCTTAACAAAGCAGACTGGAAGAATCTCACTGATGATTTAGAAATCTAGTTGCCAATCTAAAATAAAATAGAGCAATAATTCTTACCTGCTTTATAAAGCGTGTTACAACTTGTGGATTAGACCTGATTAAAATATTAAAGAAGTGCTATAAGTATTTTTTGGGTTACGGTGTTGCATGAATCTATGACATTTAGCTTTCATAAACTGCACTTGGCCAATTACACTAATATAAACTGCAGTTTGTTTCACATCTAGTGTGTCCACAGACTTGAATGTCAGTTAACGTTTGAACTGTAAATTACTACATTTCCTTAAAATCTCAGTTTAATATTGTATCTTTACTTTTCAGAGTTGTCAATGAGTTATGCAAACATACCTCAGAAACTGTCTTCTTCCACTGCCAGGCTGAACTTTTCAAAACAAAACAAGCAGCGTAAGAGTAATGGTAGAGTGTGCATGGCCACACTCAACTGCATTGATCCTACCTGTAAAAGCAAGGAGTGATTAGATGCTTTGGATGTGACAATAGTTCTGTCCCACTCAGTTCTACTCTTTCCTCGGAATCAATTAAAAAAAAGCCCCAAAGTAGGGAGACACAATCAACGAAAGGGCATGAATTGAAGATTTTGATAGAATTCATTGTAGTTTCATTTCACAAATATAAGCCCTGCAAAATGCAGGTAGACATGAAGGGAAGAACAATATACAATTGTATATAGAATTCACATGCTGCAATAACTGCGCTGATATGTAACTTGTGAAAACTGGGCTATTTCACAGAGAGCTCCCTGGTGTTCCTTCCAATTGTCATACACTGGTAATATGAGTTATTGAACATATTATCAGAAAATAATGCCACATGGGGAACATGAGCTACAATCCTGCCTGGTTATTATGGCTTCAGATGAAGTTATCAGACAGTTACTGAACAATCTGTTGTATGATGATTTTTAAGTGCAATTCAGGACATAACTATAGTTACCATTCCCAAAGAAAGCGGAGATGCAGTTGCAAGAGAACATCATTTTGCATTTCAAGAAAGCAGTTCCATGATGTCTTGGGCAACCTGTAGAGTGTCTTTCTTCAAAATGTAGATGTACTGAGCATTTAGCTGTATAAATACTGCCAGTATTTTCAAGCATTTATTTCTGTCTGTGTAGCACTGTGTTCATGCTGTGGGAAAAAAACTTCTGGTTGTGTGAAAGTTGGTTGTTCTTTTTGGACTGCCACATGTGAAAATGCAGAAGAGCTGTCTTAGCCCTTTCTGCTGTGGCCAGGTGGCTGCAGAGGACCTGTGAGCATTTGTATGTCTGCAGCGGTATGCATTGCCAGTCTGTTCTGAGTTCTGAGGATAAATCAGTGAAGCAGACAATACTGGAATCCTGCAGTGTTCATAAATTCAAAAACCAGATTCAGCGTTGGGTTATTCATTTGGGAATTTATAGCCAGCATGCATATCCTGTGGGGGGGTTCTTCCTCACGTGTATTTTAGAAGTAAAACATTGATCTTCATCTTTGCCAGGCTAGGCAACTCTTCACTTGCCCATCCTGAGAGCAACAAACTGAAGCCAACACTGAGAGGTCAGAAAAGCCTAGCCAACATGCCTTGTGTAGCTGTGTTTGCTAACAAACCTGTTGCTCTCCGCAGGGCACTTTTCTTTCCACCAAGAACATGGGGCTGCAGCAGCTCTGCCTTGCAGTGGGGAGCACAGGGAAGTGGGCCGTGGTGGGCTTGTGCTCAGGTGCCTCTGCTACAGCTGATCTGGGAGCCCCTCTGATGGTGGTACCATCAGGGGGTCTTGGTACCATGCCTCATTTTACTGTATGGGCAGAAAGCAGATTACACTTCTCTCTTTCCCTTAGTTCTGAACAGAAAGCACCAGCAGATTCCTTCTTGCTGATGTGTTGAGTTGTAAGATGACTATTTAGGATCTGTCCTTTCCCAGTCACCCCAGCAATGCCATAGACTTTAATACAGCAACAGGGTGAGTGCAGCAGGGTAAGAGGGCATTCCCCTGTGCAGCTGAGCCACAGAGGCCATTGTTCAGTTCATTTTGCCCAGTTGTATCCGGTCTCCCCAGTATTAGTTAGAAGTGATTGCCTATGTCTCTGGGCAGTATTCCTTTGTGTGGAGTAAACACTGTGGTTTCTAATGACATTACCTGTCGCAGCTGAGTTTTCAAAGTCCATTCCAAATTACCATTAGATTTGGTCCATATTTCAGAGAAACTTAGTCAAGCTAGAAACAGATAGCTACCTTTTGGCTTGGTTTTTTTTCCCAATCTAATCGTGTTGCATGGGTGAGAAATAAGATGGACTTGATCTGTTGTGTTGGGTGGGAATGTGGTCCCATGTACTGCCTCTATATTTCTCAGCATGTAATAGGATTGCCCATAGCTTTTCTACCGATCTAAATGGAAAGGTGACGTTTTCAACAGGACGTTCAAAAAAAGGTACACATGTACATCTGTATTTACCTATCCAGAAGTACCACATTTGTAAACTTGCATGTGCTTGTGTGCATATGTATACATGCATGCATGCCGTATGTTGTATAAAGGTTAATTTAATCATGTTCTTTTGAATGTCATCCACCTTCTAATCCATTTCCATGGAGACAGTCCTTAAACTCTGAACCCGTAAGCAGCTCTAAAGCTGATCCTGTTAGCATATGGGTTTTTTAAACAGTACCGGAGAAAACTCTCCTTCCAAATCCCCACCATGTGGAATTTCCCTCAAAATTAAAATTCTCAGGAGCATGAAAATTCAAGGCTTCAAATTCTCCAGGCATGAACAAGGGATTTAGACATCTTCACAATGAAAACATTCTTTAAAGAAAAGTAGATATTACTAGATACTGGTTGTAAATATTTTTGGGATGCAGTCGTGAGATACAACCTTTAAAAAAACAAAATTGAAAAGCTTTTCACAATAAGCCTGGTTCTGAGTTCTTTCTCTGCTATTTCTGGTACAGAAGATGTAAAGCATTAAGAAGAACACTTTCATGTAAGTACAAAGGATCAAAGGAGACTCTTTAAAAATGTGTTAGCACTAAGTCTGTCAGTCCTTTGAGCACTGTATGTAAGTAAATTCTATGAAGTGTCAATAAAACGTCAGGAATAAAATCCAGCTTGAAAACAGAGTGTATATAAAATCTTTTCGTTGTGATATGTCCTATAAAATTTAGTCTAATTACAGAATTTATATCTAAAAGCAGGTGATTATACACTTTTCATAAAAATTATGAGAGTAATTAACAAATATCCGATTTAATATGACAAACATGAAAAACCCAGGTGGGCTTCTAATTTTCATGAGCTTGTTCTGTCTTAGCAATTTTGTCTACAAAATAAATCTGTTTTATTAGCATATCGTTTATCTCCTAATCTAACAGGCATACTTTAAAAGAGAAACAGTCCTAATAAAAAAATAGGGTGGATATTTTTCTCAGAGAAGAAATCAAAAACATATTTTACTCTCTCAAAGGATAATACTATTGTGACCCTCATTTTGAGACATGTTTGCACTTCAGTAGGCTAAAACCTGAATGAACAGTAAGTCTTCAGAAAAAATTTTAGTTGCTCTGCCTGTCTTTTTCTGTAGCTACATCCATCTCTGGCAGGTGGAGAACTATATGAGCAAGGTATCTTCTGCAGTGCCTTTGCTGAACAAAAAGTTAGTTGTTTCTGATGCCTTTGGTATAAATGCAGTCATCTCAGCCTTAGTCCTAAGCTCCCCCAGATTTCCATGTTTTCAGTGTCTGAAAATAGGCAGCACTTTTTTCCTCACTATGGTCTGGAGAAGGAAACTATTAATAGCAAGAAGCTGTGTTCCCTCACAGTTCATCTCAGACTTGAATTTGTTGTTACCATTTCCCTTTGTAGAACTGAACAAAAGTTTTGTATGCAATTGAAACAAGGAGTATCTAATTCATCTTATTACCACACTATCTGTGTCTTTCTTTCCTTACTTTGCCACAAAAGACACTTCGTAGTACAAGTGTCATTAAAAGACCATCAGGATGAAATTTGACCTGTTTGGTCAAGCCTTTGCTTGATGTATTATTTTATATCAAAACCTGACAGTTGGAATACATAGCATTTCTTAGGCATTTGGAAGCCTCTGCTGAGACTTTTCTTACTTGGTTTCATTTATTATTCAGGAATTGTTGGCTGGACTCAAGTACTATGCTTGATTTCAGCAGTTTATTTCATTTGATTAACCCCAAAGAGTTTTACCTGCATAAGATTAAATCCGTGCAGGTCCCAGCTGTTGTTTGGATGCTTAGTTTACTTTTTTTTTTTTTTTGAGATTCTGGCTTTTCCCCTGGTGACTGTTTCAATGTTGCTGAAGGGCAAATCTCAGTACTAATTAAGAAAGGTCTGTTTTCAGTGCCGAAAGTGTCCAACCAGCAGACTTCCTACGTGACTGACAAGGGCTCGAATTCCAGTGCGCAGCCTGAACCCAGCCTGTTTGGAGGGCCTTTGATCAGTGCTTTGTACTGTCTGAAGCTGAAGGGTGCATGCTTGCAAATTGTAGTAGACCCAGGATGTCACTGGAAAGCAGAGGGGGTTCGCTGGCTAATGCTCTTGTTTGGCCAGCCTTGAACCACTATCCTGCAGCCAAACAGGAAGATAATAGCAGCCGGCGAACAGAAAAGGTCAGCAGATGTACAGTCACTTCTTGCAGTCAGACAGACCCCTTCTGGCCTGTCACAGCTCCTTTCATTCAGCCGTGTCAGGTGGGAGGACATTTATTTATTTACCTTTGTTTTATAAACCTGGACACAGCAGGTGAAATGGCAAAGTGTGTCAGTAAAAAAAGTCATCAGATATGCCAGTAGCATGTTCAAGATGGGCTGTAAATCTAAGAGTTGAGGTATTTGGGGTTTGGGAAACGTTTTAAATGAAATCTGTCGTCTTCACACTGAAGTCATTCCTTGAGCATATATCGCTTTGTTTTCAATGGGAATTTCAGATACTAATAGAAGTCAAAACTAATCCATGTATGATGGATCTGGAGATTGAGAGCTGTATATCATCTGTGTGTCTAAGATGTATACCGTGTTAAAGATAGATACATTTTGCTGCAGGCAAACTTCCAGTAGTGCCCAGTTACAAAACTGACTCCAGTATATCTCCTAGTACAAATGCTGCATTCAATTGTGAAGATAGATGTTTTTCTTTAGCAATGGGTGCTATTAAAAGCACATTTAGTCTGCAGGCTATTTCATATGGTATTCAAATGATGTATTCCATGAATGAAACTGCCATATCTAACACAGAGACTTCTGAGGTGTAAGAGACTGGCTGTAACTTATGAAAAAAAAAATCTACTTCTAAATATTTTTGTTAGAATGAAAGAATGGACTTCTGGATAAAGTAAACAATCTTCAGATTCGGAGGATTACCAGTTCAATCAAAATTACTTACCATATTAATAAAAGAAATATCTAATTTGAATTTTTAATTTCTCATGACCATTTTTAAATTACTGTTTACAAAGTTATTTCTTTCTATTTGTTTCAATTGTTTTCATTTCTGAATTATTTTACATTTCACTGTTTAAATGCAAAGTCCAATCTTAAATAGGATTATATACATACATGTATTTTATACACATATCCAGACATATATAAATATACTGTGGTGTTTTTGTTTTTGTTTTTGTTTTTGTTTTTATTATTATTATTTTGTTACATAGTATTTCTTTTGGGACAAATCTGCATAAGAATTCAACAAATAGGGGTTCACTAGACTGCTGAATAAACAAACATTTGCTGCTATGGAGAAAAGCAGCACAGTTTATTGCTCTGAATATGAAATTAACACCTTGCTTTCTGTTTCATAGAACAGTATTCTTTTGTAATAAACATTTAAAGTAATGAACAAAGTGACTGAAGGTTTTCTCTTGACTAATTTTCAGTCAGTGAGCCTTTGAATTATGCTTCTTTATTATTAATAAATCAAGACCTGAGTCTTTATCTCAAGTGACTTAGGAAAGATCCATTATCATCTTGATCCAATTATATTTAGGATGCAAAAATCATGGTGTGCTACTCCAAGGTAATATACACTATCGCTGGCTGAATTTTAGTAAGAATTCATAATTGTAACATGGCTGCCTTTGTCTAAAGAGAGAAATAATAACTTGATAGTTTCAGTGACTTTTGAAGACATATTCAATGATGCTTTTTAGTTCTTAATTTTTCCTATAAGTTCCTTGTGGTTTATTCATGTACAATATAACCTAAGTTGTAGCTATGGAACAGGAAATTACTTTGCACAAATATGCATGGTTAGGTACCAAAGAACTGCAGTTATCACAATATAATTGTGAGAAATCAGCAAAAGCAATGCATAATTAAGCAAATGATTCCTCTTTTCAAACCGTCAGTGCCATTGTTATTCTCATGGTAAAGCAGACCCATGGGCCATGGGCCAAGCCACAGATTTTTTTATGGGGCAGTGAACAGAGAGCTCCATTAGTTTAGTCCTGTTAAACACATGTTAAAAAGAGACATTTGGCTGTAGTTCTGTGACAGTGCATCTACTTTGTCTCTGATTGTGCTCTGGGACATTGATCATCTTCAGAATTAAAACACCTTGAATTAGTCTGGATCTTTTTTAATATGCAGCTAATTTTTCAAGTAAAAAGTAAGTTTAAAAGCTAGTGACTTTTATCTTCTCAGAATAATAGTGGGGGAATCACCTGAAAGCTATAGTTAGCAGACTAGCTAGAATAATTTTGTATCAATTGACAGATTTTCAGATGTATATTTGACATATATGCCAAGTTTATTTTATTTAAAATTATAGCTTCAAGTATATAGCCAAAACTATGTATGTTAAAACAGGAATAAACACAATTACTAGATAATCCCTAGGAAAATGCATATATATCTAGTCTCATGTTTATCAAAAGTTAGGCCCTAGGGTACATATCCCTTACTAAAAGAATTATCCCTAAGGCATACCTGCAGATGCAGAAAGCAGATGATTTGACCACCCTACCCATAAGTAATTAAATGCATTATTTGCCCATAATATCCTTTACAAGGAGTAAATTCCTTGTAATAAAGAGTGTGCAAGATACTGAAATCTTTATTGCAATCAAAAATAATTTACAAAACACAAAAGCCTCTTACCAGCATTAACAGCTCTGAAGTGGAGACACGGAAGTGGGCCACTGTTCTATACATGATAATCATTTTTTATTTGTGGAATAATATACAGAGCAAGATGTCAGAAAGGTCTTTTCCTTCTCCTAAAGTGCATAAAGATCCTTTTTGGACTATATCTTTTTCTGTATATACCTCAGACTGTACAACCAGATACATTTGAACAATGTTAACAACGCTTGCAGAAGCATGTAAATCTGTAACTGAAAAATTATAAAGGCAGTGTGTGTGTCTGCATTACTATACCAAAAGAAAGAAATTTTGTCATTCTTCATGAGTGAGGAAGCTCAGTCAATCCATTTGTGCATATAAATGTGGTGTTTGTGAGTTATGTTTCCAAGTGTATGGTAGTACCTATGTTAGAAAAGTTTGCCTGTTATCACTCTTGAGATGGAAAAGTGAAAATAAGTATTTCCTTCTGCTTTTACTATCTGGTATTGATCTTCTGGAATTTCATAAAAAATAAATTCTCACTTTCCCTTAGCTGTACAAGCTGGATTAGGTTGTTGATTTCTTTATGACCACTTGCCCTTTTTTGCCTGTGAAGCTCAATGTAAATTGCAACCAATAAAAAGGTGACATATTGTTTGTACATATTTTGCTTGCATACAATATAGGGTGAATGTTGTTAGAAAACAGAATGAAGCTTTAGATTTTTTTTCTTTAATCTTTTATTGTTTTTCTCTTTGAAAAGGAGGAGTTACAATTTTCAAGATTGTCTTTTATATATATTTGCACTTATATGTGTAAATATTATATTTA
>VXAL01017794.1:95253-138476 GCA_013399475.1 Chauna torquata | reverse complement strand
AAAACATATAAAGTGTGTGAGACATTCCCTAACAACAACATGTTAAAGGAAAGTAGGAATGACTACGGCCATTGTCTCATTTCTATGATGTCATAAACTCCTAAGGACTTGTTAGAAAAGTGAAAGACAAATAGGAAATGATAATGTTGAAAAGATAGACTGAAAGCATAAGCTGGAAACTGGCAGGGGAAAAAGTTTTTTCAAAAGCAGAGAAATTAAATGAGCTCAAACATCAAAGTTATGCATGAAATAATTGTAGAAAACATTATTTCACATAAGATTCCAAAAAAATAGACCTTTATCACTATTGCAAAATTAAATTGTGGACCCCAGCCTCTAACAATGGATGAAAACTGAGTCTCTTGTCCTTCGTGAAAGAAATTCCAGCCCAGATATTATTATATTCAGCTAATGTCTTGAATTATAAACTAAAGCTGTTTAAATTGTCTTGAGCTGCAGTCTCTGATATTTGATGCAGCACTGTGGCAAGTACTAAATAAAAGATGGAATTAAAATTCAACAAGTAGTATTAAGCAGTATTAAAAGTTATTAATACCAAGGTATTTAGCATGTGCCTTTGAAATGCTGAGAGACTGGGAAAGTTCAGTGTTCACAGTGTTTCATTATCATATAACATTTTAGTGTATTGGATCATTAAAATGTACGTAGGCCAAAACAAGGGAGGGAACAAGGAAATCTAGACTTAACATCACTTTATTCACAAAAGAGTATATCTTTTGTAAGAGTGAATAGGCTGACTGATTTCACTGTATAAATTCCTGTAAACTTTCATCTTCTACATGAAAGAAAAAAGTCTTATAATGCAATAGTTTGCAGTGATCCCTATAGCTGTGTCAAAGCCCACTGATTTTCAAAGGGAGAACATGGAAACTAGAATAACTCTCTTGAGTAATGGACAGAGGAAAGGGGAGAACTAGGAACACTCCCTGGCTGCCACTGTGTTCAGATCTTGGAGGATATAATACAGCCTCAAACTGTTTTTCAGATGTGGGCAATGTCTGCCTTGCAGTCAATAACATATTCCCCCAAGAGTAGAAATCTTTCCTTAGAAGCTAAAGCTGTTACACTGCTACAAGCAGACTAAGCAATCAGTAAATTATTTTAGAACTAAAGCACACTGAATAACATAGGTATTTATGTATGATGCCTCTACGAACCTTATTTCTCATCACAGGAATGCTGCAGACCTATGTGGTGCTGAAGACGTGCTGTTTGACCTGGAAAGACAAAATATCAGAGCCTATTTCTTTGCACTTCATCAACACAGCTATACAAATGTGCCATGCCACAGCATACATAGCTGTGGTACTCATTGATAGCTTAGTGCCCAATGCATGGTTGAAAGAGATTTGTTTCACTCAGCGTGCAGTTCCATCAGGCTGTATTAACGAAACAAATGTTCCACAATTGCACCTAGAATTTTGGGGAAAAGCAGTCACTAGAATGACATTGTTAGAGTAAGTGCAATGCAGCTGGTTTCAGCTTCAGGGCTGAAGGATACATTAAAAGCAAGATTCACTGTAGTCAGATCAGTCTGATTCTTAACTGATTGCTGGACATCAGAGAAATTGGTCATTCAGACCTGTAGTGGAGACATATAGTCCAAATAAAAATCTACTGTAAACTCCTAATTATTACAGAGGGCTCTAGATCACCCTTATAGACCTTCTGCAGATATAAAACGTTTTTCTTTCAATTTTCCTATAATTTATTTAAAGACAAATATTTATGAGGGGGGAAAGATGCTCATTTACTTTGGACAGTACAGACAGTTACAGTCACGATCATTGACTTAACAAAAATTTATGGATATATTTGCTCAGCATAAAAGCTGTTATGAGTCATCATATTTCTACATAAGTTGGAGACATTTTAAAGGTATGACTTTCGTGCAATCAATAGCTAGTAATCAATGACAATTTAAGAATTCTTAAATCCACTGATATCTTAGCTCTTGCATAACCAACCATAAAGAGAAAGAGCACAATTTTATTTATTTATTTATTTGATGTATGATATGCCTCTAAGGCAGCTTACGGAAAAAAATGCTACTTCTACATTTATGTAATATTCATCCTTGCAAATGTATTTATGTATATATAAATATATATATCAATTTAATACACAATAAAAATGCCAGATTGAGAATTCTGTAGACTGGAGGGGTTTTTTGTGTGAACAATTGGTAAGAAAATGCTGTTTGTTTTTTTCATAAAATCTTTGATTTCTTTGTTCTGTTTAGAGGAAAGCTCTCCACTGGTAGAGTAGGTCAACTTTTTCCCATAAAATTGTTCAAGACTGCTGAGCAGAAATAAAAGGAGACAAAATTAACAGGATGACTTCAATTTTTTGAGACCATCACTTGGCTTTCTTTTTGTTGAAAGAGAATAAAAAGCAACAACAGAAAAAAGAGTTAAAAAAAAAGAAAAGATAAAAGAGTCTTTAACCAAAAACGAATTTCATCACCCCTAGTGATTACATTGGTCACACAACTGACTACATTATTATTCTCTCTGATACTTTCAGGGACATACCTACTAAAATCAACAAATTGTTGTTAGATCCCATTAGACTGAATCACAGAATGACACCAGTAGTGCCAGCATAGGTAGATGACATTGAAATATATTGCTACATGATGGACTGCCTTTGCTGAAACTCCTTGAGTCCTCCCATTAATTCATTTGGAACAGTGCACTCCATAAAAAGACACCCAGATGCCATGGCTTTGAGGTGATGTTAACGTTAAAATGAACAAGTCATACAGGGACAAAAATATCTCTGTTCTTTAATAAATCATAAGCCTCCTACTTATTATTTTATCTTTATTTTGAAGATAAAATCTTCCGTGTTTACAGAACAGATGTCTGAACTTCAACACATTGGTCATTGACCATCTACTTTGTTTATTTTTTAAAGCTCTCCTGCATGCCACAGGCTGTACTCCATATAGTACTAGTTACCTTCGGATCGTCTGATTACAAGCTCAAGCCAGACTTGAAGACTGGTGCAGCAAGTATGGTAAAAAGACATAGTAGGAGATATTTCTGCCTGACATGCTTAACCACAGTATTTTCAAAAGTGCATACTGCTCCCACTCTAGTCAGTGGGCTTTTACCACTACTTCCAATGAGTTCCTATGAATTGGGTTTGACTAACACAAAGCTTCTTTGCTTTTTGAAGGTCTATCCTACAAATAAATACCAAGATACAAAAAGTTCTGTCAGGTACAAAGAAAGGCAAGGGGGAAAAACAAGTGTATTCACTGTCATACTGGATGGCGTTAGTTAAACTCTTGTTATGTTACTGAAATTTCTGCTGATTATTCATGCTGAGATTAAAAAGGTTGCAGGTTATTCAAAAGAACCAATAATTGTGAGTTCCTGTAGTACCGAACATCAGTTCAGATAAACCTCATCAAAAACAAGACAAAAGCAGCTGGGCAAATATATGCACTGTATTCAATTCATAGCCTGATTTACAAGGGCAAACAAGGGCAAACTGCGACAGTGAGATGTACAAAAAAAAAAAAAAAAACAGGCTAGGGAAACAGCTCCAAGAGATCCATCCTTGTAAATACACTTTTTTGTGATTTACTTTGACTGCTTAATATATTTTTTCTAAAGACTGCTAAATAATTTGATTTATTTCTTATGATTCCTAATTCTTATAGAGTGCACAGATACCAAACTTTATTAAAGCATATTATCCTGTTATAATGTTTATATCAGTATTTTATATTCATTTTGTACTTACTTTCTAGCCAAAGCTTCTCTATGAAGTGTCCCAAATAGTTCTAACAAAAAGAAGTCATGTATTTTTTAAGTAACATCAGGGTACTACAAAATTTTCTGAATTATTGTTCTGCTTGTCTTAAATTAGTCTTTTCAGATCCTTGCTTTTCCTGCTTGTCTTCCCACAGAACTAAAAATCTCTTTGTGGCAAACAATATAAGTGCATGATCTAGCTATATGCACAACCAGATTGTGTGGATTCTTCTGTTTGTCCACCTATACAAGATAACCAAAAAGTATTAACAGCAGTCTCTAAAGGCTGCTGCATAGTTCTAGCTCAATATAATACATCACCTTCTCAATGTCTATGACGTAAAATCTCTTTAGACTACCACTTTATATATACATGCCATACTGCAATGGCCAATTTACAAAACACAAGAACTGTAGTTCTAAAGAGCTTATGTGCACTCCTGCTTAGATACTCTGCAGTGTGTCTAGACATTACTTCTTATAACTAGGAATGAAAATGTTTTGTGAAGTCAGAAATTCATCCTTCATATAAAAGATTTGTTTGATTTCCCCAAATCAAAATTGTTTTGCTCCTAAGAATATTTTTAATGAACTTATATCTATCATGCTGGGATACACTCGAAAACTGATTCCAGTGAGCCAGAAGATTAATAAAACAATCTAAATCTTAAGTTACTTTACCCTTAGGGCTTTCATCAATATATTTTTATAATCAATCATGTAAGTACATCATTAGGTAAAGTAAGGGAAATGCAACTAACTACAATTCAAAGAACCTGAAAGCCTCTCAAAATCAACCTTTTCTGTTAATTACTTGATGATTTCTGAATAATGGAAACAGCCTATTTATACTCAAATGTCCAATCACATGCCAAAAAAAAAAATAAATGGGAAGATAATATGAATTTTTTTAACTGATCAATATAGAACATGTACTATAATTACAGGAAGGAAGCATTTGCTCAATTAAATCATAGTGATCATAAATAATTAAATATTGCCAGGAAGTGGGCAAATTTTATAAAGGAAAAAAAAAAAAAAAAGTGAGAAAGCTGTGATATACTAATGAAAGGAGCCAGCCTCATAGTAAATACTGAACATGAGAAGATCCATACACAGACAATTTTATGACCCTGAACTCTTTTGAAGATTAGTTATTTTCTAGCTGATATCTATAATAAGAAATAAACTACATAGGTTATTTTGTCATAATTTAAACCCACAGGCATTTCTGTAGACAAAAGAATAAAAACCAAAATAACATTAATCTCAGTGTTATTCATGAAACTTAAAACAAAGAGAAAAATGTCAAACTGAAATATACGTTGTAAATACAAAAACTGTCATAATTCTGCAAGAAAATCCACAGGAAATCTGCCCTTTACTCAACAAGAAATGTCACGATATTTTCAGGTTGGGGAAAATAACTTCTTTGACAAGAGCTATTTGACACATTGCTAAAACATGCAGTTTTAATGTTGCTTGCAGTGCCGTTTTGGTCTCAAGCCATTATTAAACTATGGACTGTGCAAGCTAAAGTGCTGACTTTCTGGGAACAGTGATTCAGTGATGACAACGATGGCACACACAGCACAATCACACTTACCTTCAGATCGGCAGGCGCCTGGTACTAGACTTTAAAGGATTTGTCTGTCTTCCAAAATCTTCAGTGCAAATCTTTTACCCATATGTGACAAGAAGTAAATCTTTAGGAAAAATTCACTTGCCCTGAAATAAGAAGTTTGCATGAGAAAATTGTCAGTGGTTGGAGAAGAGTTATACTTCTAGTGTGATAAAAACAATATAGTCTATAACTCCTCTTACAGTTAAACCACAGATGGAACATACTTACGGATAGCTCTTCTATACCTATGACCTATTCTCCTTTATTTCAATCCAAAGTTATTTACGTGTGGGTAGAAACCATCCTCTCACAGTTACAAAGGCTACTCTTATATGATCATTAGATTTTACTTAAGACTGAAGAGGAGTTTTTTCCAAGAATTACAAAATACTTGGGCTAGTCATACCTGTAAGAAATACAGAAGTACTTAAACTTAAGAAACATCAAGAACAAAAAAAAAAAAAAAAAAAGTAGTGTCCTGCGCTTGGGACAGGATGGTATTGCTGTCAATCCTGAATGACATTTACCGAACTCATTTTCAAAGAACCCACACCCAGAGACTCCACAGCCTCTCTCTGCCTTCTACTATTTTACTGCATTCACTGTCCAAAAAATTTCTCCCATCTCTACAATGTTTATCCATTACATCTTATTGAATCCACCAAGAACTTGCAGAATATTCCCTTTCTGTTTGAGGAAAAAAATTGTATACTGGAAGACCATATTTTTTCATTGACCTCTTCTCACACACACCCACATATATGTGTGTAAATATATATATATATTCATATATATAAACAAATCATTTTATCTTTCCTCATAGACCTCATTTTTGCTATTTCTGATCATTCTTGTACATTGGACTTTTTCTAACTGGTTCATGTCTTTCTTGAACTGGATTGCTCAGAATTACACAGATTCTTCTAGCTGGACTCTTAAAGCTACCAAGATCGCTGAAACATTATTTACATAAATTTTTGGCATTACTTCTCTTTATATGTGTTTCACAGTGGTGATACCACATTGACACCTGTTTCATTCTGTGATCCATTTCAACACTTTTCTGTAGACCTGCTTACATAGTCCATTATTTCCCTGTATTTGTGTAACTAATTATTCTAAATATGCTACCTTGCAATTATGTTTATTGACTTGCACCCTTCTCATCTCCAGAGCATTTATCGAAGATTATTTTAAAATCTTGGACTTTTTTTTCCTATAATTGTAGGTCTTCTCAGTTTTCTGTTGCAAGTAAATTTTAATTTGCATATTTATGCTGTGACCTGTGTTACAGCTGAATACTGAATGGTATTAATATGCCTAAGACAGACACTTACAGAACTCTCTTCAACATATCCTTCTCTTCTGTCTCATAGCTGAGAACAGGAAGATTTAAAAAACAGAATACATACTTACCAGCTGAACGATTTGCCTCACAGCCTCCAGAATCTAACACTGAAAGAGTGAGGGCAATTTCAACTAGGACACACTTTGTCCCCAAAGAGACAGTGCAAATTACAGGATTTAGCAAGGCTACATCATATCTACTTACAGGCTTCACTGAAAAGCCGGATATGGTTAATACCATATGTCATAAACATACTGAATGCTTTCTCCTTCAGACAAATAAATCATAAATCATTCCTCTGTCATCGTACATTCCAACTGCCTTCAAGCTCGAAAAGCAAAACTCTACATGTCAAATCTGTTATTTGGTTGGACATCAAGGAGTCTAGCTAAAGTCAGATTAGATCATGGTGTCCTACTTACAGGAGTAGTAGAGACACAGTCTGACCACTTGAAAAGGAAAGAGCGTGGCTTAGATTTAGTGGACTGGAATAAGGTGCCAAAGAGACATCATTTCCAGACAACATATTACTTGGGTGTGCAGCAGGTGTAAAATGATTTCAAATCAAAATGACAGTGTTCTGCTTTTACTGATTCCAGTGTATGGCAGCTCTGCCCTGCTAATATGCTAAGAAAAATAAAATAATGTAAAGAGAAGAACGAATACTTGTGAGGTAAAAAAGAAAAAACACATTCATCAGGCAGACAGACATGGCAAAGATCAAGATGGAAGGAGAAGAAATGCCTGGTTATAAACAGAAGCATGTGGAGCACAGGAAATGCAGCTGAGGCTCAGAAAAGGCTATACAGTATAGTAACATGAGAGCAACAAGGATGAATATCGTAAATACCTTAATCATATCTGGGCATAATAATTTAGAAATGCTGGATACTGCATAGAATTATTCATGTTATTACAATTTGTCTATAAAACCCACAACTATATTGAAATTAGTGTAATTTTATTTCAGACATCAAATGTCATCATCATCATAGAATAATCATAGAATGGCTTAGATTGGAAGGGACCTTAAAGATCATGTAGTTCCAACACCCCTACTATGAGCAGGGATGCCACCCACTAGATCAGGTTGCACAAAAGCCCCATCCAACCTGGCCTCAAACACTTACAGGGATGGGGCATCCACAAATTCCCTGGGCAACCTGTTCCAGTGCCTCACCACCCTCTGAGTAAAGAATTTCCTCCTAACATCCAATCTAAATCTCCCCTTTTTTAGTTTAAAACCGTTCCCCCTTGTTCTATCACTATCTGCCTCTGTAAAGAGACCATCTCCATCTTTTTTATAAGCCTCCTTCAAGTACTGAAAGGCTGCAATGAGGTCTCCCCCGAGCTGTTTCTTCTCCAGGCTGAACATCCCCAGCTCTCTCAGCCTGTCTTCATAGGAGAGGTGCTCCAGCTCCCTGATCATCTTCATGGCCCTCCTCTGGACCCCCTCTAACAGGTCCACGTCTTTCTTGCACTGGGGGCCCCACACCTGGATGCAGTACTCCAAAATAGGGCCTCACGAGGGCAGAGCAGAGGGGGACAATCACCTCCCTCCACCTGCTGGCCATGCCTCTGTTGATGCAGCCCAAAATACAGTTGGCCTTCTGGGCTGCAAGCGCACACTGCTGGCTCATGTCGAGCTTCTCGTCCACCAGAGCCCCAAGTCCTTCTCTGCAAGGCAGCTCTCAATGAGTTCTTCTCTCAGTCTGTACTCATGTCTGGGATTGCCCTGACCCAGGTGTAGCACCTTGCACTTGGACTTGTTGAACCTCATCAGGTTCACTTGGGCTCATTTCTCAAGCTTGCCCAGGTCCCTTTGGATGGCATCCCTTCCTCCTGTTGTATCAACTGCACCACTCAGCTTGGTATTGTCTGCAAACTTGCTGAGGGTGCACTCAATCCTTCTATGTCATTGTTAAAGATATTAAATAGCTCTGGCCCCAAGACAGACCCCTGAGGGACACCACTTGTGATCAACCTCCACCTGGACATAGAGCTATTGAGCACAACGATCTTGCTGTGGCCATCCAGCCAGCTCCTTATCCACCAAATAGTCCAACCTTCAAACCCACATCTCTCCAATTTAGTGATAAGGATGCTGTGTGGGACCATGTCAAAGGCCTTACAGAAGTCCAGGTAGGTGACATCGGTCAGTCTTCCCTTGTTGACTGATGCAGTCACTCCATCATAGAAGGCCACCAGATTGGTCAGGCGCGATTTGCCCTTACTGAAGCCGTGCTGGCTGTTTCGGATCACCTCCTTGTCTTGAATTTGCCTTAGCATTGCTTCCAGGAGGAATGTTCCATGATCTTGAAATGTGATCTTCACTGTGGCAATTCATCAATACTTCAAACAAGCAGCCCCACTTCAGGAGCACCATAACAGTTCCATGTACAGTGTGTTTGCACCATAGTAGAACCCCCTGAATAGATCAGAAAAAATCACAAACTGTTTTGCTATCTGAATATTACTTTGTCCTTATTAACGCATGCATCTGGACTGGATCAAAGAAATACATGCAGCTTTCATGGGAGTGGAAGAAGCAATCACACAACTTAAATTTCATCTTTTAAAGATTATCAGTAGATTAAATATATTGCTATTGACTAGAAATTCTAGGACTCAATTAACTGTAGTTCCTAACTGAGAATTTAGCAGTCACCAATGTTAGTCTAATGAAAAAACAGCATGCTACCCATGACGACCACAAGGTTTCAAAAACTCAGTCCTTATCTGAAGTCCTAGCATGAGCCTGAGACAGATCTGTTACAGCCTTGAATAAAACAGTAGTACAATTCTACTTAAACAATACCAAGATTTTATGAGGCCTGCTTTGTGTATCTGGAGGCGACGTAGTTTCATATATTCTGTTAAGAATACTAGTATATACTATATACTGTATATATTAGTATATACTAAGTTCATTTAAAAAAAAAAAGAAAAACAAACAAACAAAAAAGTTTGGAAGCAACTTACTTAGGTCTTCTGCTATCCCCACCCCACCCCCGCTCAAAAAGGGCAAACTCAAGGTTCATATATCTCATAATATTTTATGACTGCTATTCTAACTTGATTAAAAATGAGTAGCAGACTACTGTCCCTGAGAATCTATAATATTTCTAAACCAAGATGTGTACTAGGATTATTTGTAATATCAAATTTCCCCAACTGAGATACACAGAGTAATCTTAAATAAATTTCCTTTTCCTCTCAAAATAAAAAGTTATATTTCCATGAATAATTAATCCAATTTTTTAATGCTATTCACAGTGATTTTCTGTCTCTATTTTTATAAAAAAGTGTATTCCTATTCATTGAAGGTCTGAACCCAGATAGCTTGTGAGCTGTTTACCCACCACTTCTGTCATTGTTTCTCTCAGCATCTCAAGGTCAATTTTTGGTCTGTACTATTTTTTTCTGTGAAGAAAAAAAGGAGAGGAAGGAAGAAATAAGCACTTATATGCATAAGCAATACAGAATTCATTTAAATGAAAAAGAAAAACCAAGCATCAAATTAGAAAAGAGTGAAAGTAGGCATTTTATTGAAAAGAGGAATATAGCTGCCTAGAAAGGCTGAGAAAGTCAGATTCTGATACACAGCTGTGTGCAATTTTCTTAAAGAAAAAAATCCTATTTTATGCCTTTTTCATTAATTGACCCTTTTAAAAGAGGAAAGTTGTTATTCTCTGATTTGTTGGTAGATGAGGAAGGGAGAAAAAACAAAGTAATAACATTAGTTCTCAGATTTTCATATGGAAACCCTGTGTTTCCTCCTTGGTTTCCATGAATTCAAAGGAGTTCACTTCAAAGAACTAAAGATGAATTTACCATGCTTCTGTGTTAACATAAGGTACTGACATCGATAGAAAAGTAATTAGGGATAAAAATAACACCACAGAAGCTTCTCAGAAAGGTTAATATTCCAAATCTCCAAAATCACAAAAATCAGTCTAATTTTCCCTTGCCAGCTAAATGCCAAAAGTACTCAACCATTAGTATTTGGACTGTCCATGCCACTGAACTGATCATCTTTTAAAAAGGTAAGCAGTGTGCCAAGAAAATTTGAGGCAAGATGTGAGATTCAGAAAGGATATTTTTAAACAATATCTAATCTACACCAAAATAACAGAACCTCCATCCACCTGAAACATTTTTCAATATATAGAGTTACTGATCTGAAAAGTCATTGTAATTGAATACATATCCACATTTGTTTGCAACCTTGATGACAGAAAACAAAAGTAGTTTATTATGGTAGGTTTCCACATGTATTCTAATACTTTGGGAGATCATACCAATCTCTACATGTGTGACAGGGCTTAACCTATTTTATATACCTAAAATTGCCTTGTTCTGTAGCAAGGATAGGACAGTCCCAACCTTCAGTCATGTTGAGTAGCTGCTGACTAAAATGTAGTGAACTTCTTTCAGCCAAAAGTTCTCAGCAGCTACTCCTCTGAACTTTCTCTTCTATCTGTCTCTCCCTAGATGTTCAGAAACATTTTAGGGCAATAACCAGTAGGCACCTTTGCTTTCTTTTTTGTGCCTCTTTCAAAATAAAAATAAATGCTGGTATTGTCAACTCTGTCCTCCGCCAAGCTGTCCATACCTGAAAGCTGCTTAGTACCTCTTGGGCAGCCTTACTCCAACCCTCTTATCTCTGTCCTGCTTGCAGGTTCCTTCAAAAAGAAAGCAGTGGGGCAAGCAATGGTGCCACCTGCTGCTCTATTGAACAAGCACCAACAGCAACAAAAACACAATCAACCAGTTCCAACAAGAAATGTATCTCTTTAGAGTGTTGTCTTAAAGTTTATGTAATCTATAGGAATCGCGTGGGAAGTGGTCAAGCCCTGTAACTTGTTTTTTACAACATTCTACAAGTTTTTATACTTTTAGAGCTAAATGTATTTCTATACCATACTATATTTCTGCTGTGTGGTGTACTCAGGCTGCTTTTAAACTAGCTTTTCAGCAGTGTAAATGTCCATAAACTGCTGATAACAGATAGCAGCCTGAGAGCAGAACACAGTACTGACACTTCCTTTTAAAAATTCCTTCTGCTTTTCTATCAGTAGAATCACAGAATTGTTTGGGTTGGAAGGGACCTTAAAGATCATCTAGTTCCAGCTCCTTTGCCATAGGCAGGGACATGTCTCACTATATCAGGCTACCCAAAGCGCCATTCAACCTGATCTTGAACACCTCCAGGGAGAGAGCATCCACAACATCTCTGGGCAACCTGTTACAGTGCCTCACCACCCTCACAGTAAATAATTTCTTCCTTATCTAATCTTTTCTAAAATCCATACTGGTATTAGGATTGCTTTGAAACCTACTGTGTGTAGAGAAAACTGGTTACTCTATATGAACCAAATTTAGAAGAATTTTAAACAAAGATTACACTGTAGAATGATAAAGACAATGAAAAACAGCAAGTCCCAGTATTTCAATAGTCTCCACCCTTTTTATCTAAAAACTATAATTAATATTGCTCACCAAATAACCAGACACTTTGCTTTTGGAAGCTACTGTTGGTTATTTTGGCTACTGCCACTTTGGAAAAGCAGTCCATGAGACACTGTTAATGAAAGATTAAATGTCTAGAATATGAAGTGCTAGTTGCATATCAAAGAGAATCAACAAATCCTGAATCTAGTGCAAAAGTCCAACAGGTGTTGTGAGCCTACACAGTAGATACAATGTTTTTGAGAAGTGCCTGGCCTGTTCTATTTCATGCACACATTCCAAATATTTCAGATTTCCTCTGTCTGCCCAGGTAAACTGTATACTATGCCTTGCTATCCATGCACAACATAACATGTTTCCATCCAGGAAAACAAAGAATTGACCTGAGTAGAAGATTTGGTGCCTGAAAGCTGGTGTATTTTACTCTTATTAATTTCTGCCATTAGATATATATATATATGTGCACACACATTTTTCTGTACCTGTGTTTGGGCTTATATGGCAAAGTTTTGGTAGTGGGGTGGCTGCAGGGGTGGCACATGTAAGGAGAATCCAGAAGCTGCTCCATGTTAGATAAGAGCCCGCTCCAGCAGGCTCCAAAAGGGATGCGCTGCTGGCCAGACCTGAGCCAATGAGCGATGCTGGTTGTGCCTCTGTGAGAGCAGATTTAAGAAAGGGAAAAAACTGCTGCGCAACAGCAGCCGAGAGTGAGAGGAGTGAGGAACAGCCCTGCAAACACCAAGGTCAGTGAAGAAGGAGGGGGAGGAGGTGCTCCAGGCGCTAGAGCAGAAGTTCCCCTGCGGCCCGTGGTGAGGACCATGGTGGAGCAGGCTGTCCCCCTGCAGCCCATGGTGTACCACTCTGGAGCAGATCTCCACACCGCAGTCAGTGTAGGAGTCCACAGTACAGCAGCTGGATCTGGACTGAAAGAGGCCATGGAGAGCCCCTGCAGGGGCAGAATCCGGTCTGGATCCGCAGCCTGTGGAGAGGAGCCCACGGTGGAGCAGGAAGTCTGGTAGGAGCTGCTGTTCCCTTTGGCGGCCCATGCTGGAGCATTCCATTCCTGAAGGACTGCACTCCATGGTACATACCCATATGGAAGCAGTTCTTGAAGAGTTGCAGCCTGTGGGAAGCCCATGTAGGATCAGTTTGGGAAGGACTGCATCCTGTGGGAGGGACCCCACACTGGAGTCGGAGAAGAGAGTGAGGAAGAAGGAGCAGTAGAGACAAAGCATTATGGACCAGCCACAACCCACATTTCCCGTTCCCCATCACCACTCAGGGGGAGGAGGTAGAAGAGGGTGAATGGGGGGAACGTGTTTTAATTTGGTTGTAGTTCTCACTACTCCACTCTTAGCAATAGGCAATAAATTATATTTAACTCCCTTATGCTGTCTGGTTTGCCCATGGTAGTAATTGGTGAGCCATCTCCCTGTCCTTACTTCAACCCAAGAGCCTTTTTCATCATATTTTCTCCCCCTGTTCCTTTGGGAGGGGAGACTGAGAAAACTGTGCAATGGAATTTAGCTAGCCATCAGTGTGAAATCACTACAACCTGATCTCATCACTGTCTTTAGATCATCACGACTACAATATTTTTACCATCAGCAATGTTCAGACGAGTACACATGGTGTTTATATGTAGTGTGTCCATTATACGGAGATACGGTGTCAATCCAATTATCCACATATGGCATCTAGTGCAATTTAAGTTTTGCAGAGAGATCTTGCCTGGCTCATCTCTCTCTCCATAGAGACACTGGTGTCCCAAATTATCTAATTATTTAAAAAAAATAATAAAAACTAGTTAATAGCATAGTTAAATTGTTATACATAAAATTCTTTATATCCACCAATTTTATTATGTTCAGTTTTTCACTTTCACATGCCCCTTTGAGCCCAAGGGTGAAGCTGATGGTCTTCCTTAAAAAGTGGCTGCAATGAACCATCAGCATTGAGAGTTTTTTGCTGGGACAAGTATGATACTGATGAGGTAGGGAGGCTTCTTCTTTCCTCAGTTTTGGGTCTGCTTGGTGTTATTTTCATATGGCTTTAAACAGCTCTTACTTTTCTTACTGATCCACAGATTAGTTGCAAAATGACTGCTTAGTTTTATTAGACCTTTACCATGTATTTTTAAACAATATGTTGCAGAATCATCATTAACCTGTAGCAAAATGTCATTAAAGAATCAAAACTAAATTGACCTCTTTTTGAACACTAGGAACTTTTTCAGTTATAGCTATTTTATTTATAACTTAAGTTTGTCAGTTATAACATTTATCTGAAATATTTTGCAAATTCAGCAATTTTGAATAAAAGAAAAGACGGAGGAGGAATAATGGAGCATCTCTTCTTAATAGTTGACTATGGTAGTCCTTTAGGGGAGATAAAGTTTGGAATCTCTACTCAGCATCCTGCATAAAAGCAGTTTGAACCCAAGTCTGCAATTCCTTAATCAATGTCCCGACACCTGACTGTTCTGAGAACATTCTCTCTCCATTGTCCTCTATAAAACATTGGGACAACTTTGTTTAGTTCAAATTTCATTAAAAACAAATTGCAGAAGTTCTTTTTAAATTTCTTGTAAACAGAATATATGTTGACCAGCTCTACTTTTACTCACTTCATTTTCAATTTACAAAGGAAACAGGGATTTCAGGGATTTCAGTTATTTACTGTGGTGCAAATATGAGTAGGGAACGTGGGTGCAACCTAGCAAAGTTTGAGTGAGAGATGTCATAGTTCTGAAAGAACAGCTAAAAATTTCTACTACTACATTGGGAAATCTTTGATATGTTAAAAGCAAACAAACCTCAATTCCTCCTCCATAACAAACTCCCTGTTCCCAACCGGGCCAACTGGAAACTTAGAGCTCACGTCTGATTCTAAAATTGTGGCCACACCACAGATGTTTAAGGTGGCAGAACTAATTATAGCTCAAGAAAAGTACACCACCTCAAGGACAAAATATGTAATTGTAAATTAAACATTAAAAATGTTTCCTCATTTAATTGCAAAAGTTAATGCATCAGACCAATTGATGGGACTCCCAATACAGAAGAGAGTATTTCTAAAGTAGGTGAGTATTTACAGTGATACAGTAAATGCACATTACCTAAGTGATTGTAAAATGCTAGGAGTGTTGAACATTAGGAAATTTATTACACCACAAAAAAATAGAATAGAATAGAATAGAATAGAATAGAATAGAATAGAATAGAATAGAATAGAACAGAATAGAATAGAATAGATCAGAATCCAATCCAATCCAATCCAATACAATATAATACAATAAATAGTTCAGTTGGAAGGGACCTACAAAGATTATTGACTCCAACTGCGTGACCACTTCAGGACTAAACAAAAGTTAAAGCATATTATTAAGGGTATTACCACCCTCACAGTAAAGAAGTTTTTCCTAATATCTAGTGTGAACCTCCCCTGGCACAGCTTAGTGCCATTCCTGTGCACCCTATCACTGCTTATCAGAGAGAAGAGATCGGCGCTTCCCTCTTCACTTCCCTTCGTCAGGAAGTTGTAGAGAGCAATGAGGTCGCCTCTCAGCCTCCTGTTCTCCAGAATAGACAACCCAAGTATCCTCACCCTCTCCTCATAGGAAATGCCTTCTAGCCCTTTAAATCAATTTTGTTGCCCTTCTCTGGACACATTCAAATATCTTAATATCTTTTGCATATTGTGGAGCTCAGAAATGCACCAGTGCTAAATATAGCAGGAGAATGACCTCTTTTGACCAGCTGGCTATGCTGTGTTTAATGCATCCCAAAATGTGGCTTACCATCTTGGCTGCCAGGACATGCTGCTGTCTCATACTGAACCTACTGCCAACCAGCACCCCCAGATCCCTTTCTGCTGAGCTACTCTCTAGCCACTCATGCCCCAGTCTGTACTTATGCCCAGCATTACTCCATCCCAGGTGCAGCACCTGGCATCTTCCTTTGTTGAATTTCATGCTGTTGATGATTGCCTCAATACTCCAATCTATCCAGATCCCTCTGCAAGGCCTCTCATCCCTCCAGAGGGTCAACAGCACCTCCCAGTTTAGTATTGTCTGCCAATGTGCTGAGGATGCATTCAACTCCTGCATCATTGATAAAAATGTCGAACAGAACTGGCCCTAGAAATGAGCCCTGGGTAACACCACTACTGACCAGATGCCAGCCAGATGTAGCCCAATTCAACTTTGAGGGCTTTGATCCCTATTGTTCAGCCAATTCATCACCCAGCTCAGCGTGTACCTCTTCATTTCACAGATAATCAGGTTCCACATTATATACCTGTACTGCTCTCCTCAGAGAAGTCAGCTTCCATTGCTGTAAGGAAATACTTATATTAAAGTTTTACAGCGAAATAACTATCATTGATCACTCTGATATAAACGCACAAGAAGAACACAGTTTTAGAGATGAATGTCTTCTTTTTTCTTTTAAGTATCAAGATAAACATACAAGTAAGTCTTTAGCATATAACATTTTCAGAACTAATATTTTATTTCTTTGATAATATCTTCTTTATGTTGTTCTCTTCTCTGAGAGAATCAGATATTTCCTAATCTGTAAGACCACTGTTCCAACTTCTTGTATTCAAAAGTAAATGTTTAGTAAATTCTGATATGAAATTAAAGAAAATATCTGTTACTACTACAGGTAATAATATAACTTTAAACTTACTTGCTTCTATGTTAACAATGGTCTAACACTACTTTGAAAAGAGTGATGTTTATTTTAGTGATGAATTAGAACTCCATAACTACATGAGGCTATAAGACTGTATGTAATATGATGATAAAACTAAATAAGTAATATTTTCTTACTCATGTAGAAGATGGAACAACTTTTCTGCAGCACAAAATGCTCAGGTAGCTAAAAAACAAACCCGATTTTAACTTCATTCCAGAGAAATGTCATACTTCCATGGTATATTTCAAATTGAGCAACTTCCTTTTTATATGAAACCATTTAATATACACTTTGTCTGCTACAGCGGATGTTAACTGTATTTGGAAGACATTAATTCAAATAGTTGCTATTAGAACACCTAAAATGTGTAGAAAACAGAAAATATTAATATTTCACCTGATAATAATAGCCCAATCAAAGTATTTGAATGCACAGTTTCTTAACTATTCTACCATACTAGAATCACAATAAAATATTCAAGAACCTGGATTCTTCTGTAGGTATCTCTTTAGGTTCTCTCTTTAGGTATTACAATTCATTGTAGGCCTATTTTATGAAATATTCACCAAATTTACAGAGCATACGGTAAAAGCAGGACAGATTTCAGGCCATTTGTGAAGGCATACTTTTGGGTCTAGTTTTTTCAGAGACCATATTAAAATATTTTAAAAATTGAATATGATTACATTGAAAGTCTAATAGAGGTTACACAAGCAATATGTCACTTGAAACTATTATTTTAATGACCTTGTAGACAACTTGAAATGATTTTTTTATTACTGCTAAACATCCTAGATATGTATATGAATACTGTTGCTGCATTAAGCATATAATTTGAAAAGTGGTAAAAAATAAAGAATTACAGATATGCTTTTAAAAATTTAATGTGAAACTTCTTACCTGTTCTCTATAAAATGCAGAGGGAAGACTAAAAAGTGTAGTGACTAGGGAAGTATACTAGAAGATGCCCCAAAAAAGGCACTTGATGACTAGTTCTTAAAAGGTAACAAAAATGCCACTTGCAAACTAGCCTAAATAACATATACTTTTCTACTGGTTCTCCTTTGTAATTTTACAAATTAAGAAATTTTTTTTCATACTTGTTTAGACCAGTACTCCCAAAAGAATCCAGGGATGGTGTACATGTTTAAATCGTTTTCTTTTTAATCCATATTATTAATAGGACTGCAATTCAACAATGTTTTAATTTAACTGTTTTAAATTGTATGATTAAACCTTTCCAAGTATACCCTTCCTTCTTTTTTTTTTCTTTCTTTTTTTTTGCAGGTTCTATTGTGTGAAAATAGGCTACCGTGATTTTTTTCTGTAATTTTTTATTTGGACTCTTTTTCCCTCATGATGGAAATGTGCACTATTTAAAAAAAAAAAAAAAAAAAAATCAGAAAATTGTATTGCATTAATAAATAACCTCAAATTGATAACTCATACTCAAAGCCTACAAAAATTGCTATCATTGAGGAAAGCTGAAATAAAAGTTTCTCCAGAAAAAGCACTTTTTTGGGAAATGGGAGAAATTAAAGGGAAATGTCCTTTCCATTTAGTCTATATCAGATATTTCTTTACTTGTTTTTATTACTATAAAAAATAGTAAGAACAACTATAAAAAAAGGACTTAGTTTTAGTAAAAATTATTTACAAAAGAAATTCCAGATCATAATGAAAGCTTTTTGTTAAGAAATATCATTGATTACAAAAGATGTTCTTAAATCTTTTAAACTCACTTCTCTCAAGCTGACAGACGTAGCACCAGAGCTTCAGTCTCCAGTTTCGTGGGAGAGAGCACAGAAACCTAGTGTTACAGAATGATCATGTATTAATAATCACAGAAGTACAGCCCCTCCAAGGAAAAACTAACAATCCCCAAGAAAGAAATACAGCAAACCAGCTACACTGGTAGTTAGCATGCCCTCCTAGGTGGCATGTTAAAAAAAACATTTGGTCAATCTACAGCACAAAGTTCAAATGATGGGCTAGCTTAGAAGTAACATCAAAGGAAACAGGGTTAACAGATTTATTTATTTTTTATTTTTAAATTTTTAAAATTAATATTTTCTTATTTTGCGTAACTATTCACCAGCTATATGGATTTTTACATTTAAATTAAAGACAAGGCTTTCCAAGCATGTGTATTCACTGCTATATTTCTTTGTCACTCAAGTAATAGATAAGATGCTGATGTTCATTTTCCCCATAACTCCCTTTCTTTACCTCCAGCTATAGCACAGAAATGTAAATATGTCTCTTGAAGGGTTCAGCATAAGACAGCAAATGATACTAAGAACGAGAAGAGAGAAAACACAAATCCTAAACTCTCTTGTTACTTCTATAAGAGTGTTTGATGAATTACTAAGGCAAAGTAAGTGCCTCTCCAAACCACTATGCAGCTGCACACAGGCAGTCGGAATTCTGATCTAGGATTTGGTAGATACTGAATATCTGCTCTCCATAACAGGATATCTGAATAGCTCTGAATATCAGAGCTATTCTATCACATAGAAAAAAATCACTCACGCTGGAGCATTTTCGTTCAGCTTAAGCCACATATGAATTTTTGAAAGAACAGACTTTAGAAACAGTTTGATTTGTGTAGGTTCAAAGCTGTTTTCGAATATGCTGTTTAGGACAGAATTTCAACACAGCAGGAAAGCCCATAGCTTTAAAAAAATTAGTAAAGAAGAGGGCATGACAGGAATTCTAAGACGTCCAACAGTAGGTAAATGCATTCAGAAAATTCATTTCAGCCATGGCTTTGACATATGACAAAAGATCAGGGCAGTGACCAACTCATGCCTCCAATCCAGGCAGATCAGGGAACAAGATCCTTAGTTTCCTAGACGAGGCTGTCCTGAAAGTGCTTAAGTGCAGTGAAACCAGATGTTAAAAACTGCCTCTAAAAAAATTCTGCCACATCTGTCCTTCTCCCAGGATCTGCTACATCTGAATGCTCTTCAGTCATAACTTCCCTTCCCACCTGTTTCTATAAGGAAAGCAGGATGAATAATTGTAATTTTCCTATCCTATTTTGTTGCCAAATGTTTTTAATGCAGAAAAGTTACTTAACTACTATAGACCTATAGACATTTTTTTTCCTTCTGACATGCTACCCCCAAATGAAGAGTAAAGTTTTAATATTTTATATGTACAGTACACTTTCCACTCTAGCAGGGCAGGAAACATAATTACAAAGACAAGTTTTAATATTTAATTTTAGCTGAAAGTAAACACCAGAATATAAAGAAGTTACCTGGAAAAAAAAAAAATCATGCCCCAACACCCCCTTTACTGGCTCAGTGACACATTTGCTTGCATGCAGGAAAGGGTAGACATCTCTTGCCTCAGACCAGTCCAACAAAAACCCCTGTTGTTTACGTGCTGAGCTTGGTCATTTTTTTCCCAGTGCCTCTGACTGGCCAGCTGATCACAATATTTCTGTGCACTGCTCAGGACCCTGGGTGATTACTTTGGTGGAGTTAATCCATATTTACACTAACGCAAGGGTAGGACTTGGCTTCTCAGCCAAGCTCTTTCCCCCGTTTTTCTCCTAATTCTCCTCAGCTCTTCTTCCATCTTGCATGCGTGTCCTCCCATATTCTGAAGCGCTTTCTACTTCAACCCCTATCCCAGGCCTTTGGCAGGCCCCTGGGGACAGAGACATGCTGAAGACGGGTTGGCCTCATGGGTGGGCCCAGCTGGGTGGGATGAGCCCATGGGTGGGCCCAGCTGGGTGGCACCCATGGCTGGGCAGGGCAGGGCTGTGGGGAGCTGCAGCTCTGCCTTGCTGGGGCCTGGCTGGGGCAGAGGCTGGCAGCCCCAGGGGCTGAAACAGGGTCCTAGGCCCTGGCCAATGTGCGGGAGCCCCAGAGGACCAGGCAGGGACAGTCAGGGCTGTCAGTGCCCTGAGGGCTGGACAGGAAAAATCTACTACAAGCTTGTGATAAAGAATCAACTAATTTATGGAATTGCAAAGAATATAAGAAAGGGGTAAACCACCAAAGAATGCAACATCTGAGCACAACAGTTGTACTCCTCAGTGACTAAAGTAGCTGATTCTCAGACACAGACCGCCTGGCTCTTTCTGCTAAACTTAGGATATACTGTCACTACTATCATGCCTTGTCTTTTCCTTTCTACAGGTAGGAGACAACAGATTTTCTGAATTCAGCATAATTTAGAAGGTGCACTCCAACAACAGATACACATCCTTCGATAGTCTACAAAATGACTTGGTATGTTAAATTACTCCCATTCTTTCCCTAACGAAGAAGCTTCAATTAGAAGTTCACTGAAAGAAACCAAATTTAATGCAAAAGGCTTGTGGAGACAGTGCTCTCTGTTTTCTTTATACCATGACACATCAAGTACAACAGAAGAAAGAGCAGAGAAAGTCATGTAAGAAACCACAGCACCATGAAACAAGTGAATATTTCAGGAGGCAAAGCAATATAGGGAGGAGGAATGAAAAATGAGATAATAGTAAGTGTAAATTAGATGCACAATAATCTGCATTTGGCCTGAAGAGAAAGTAGAATTAGTTTTTAGTATTCTTTAGAGAAGAAAAACAAGATGAAAAAACTACTTTTCTAATCATTCCTCTGTCCTACATGTTCATCATATGTGATGCAGTTGGCTTCCACTATACTCTCCAGGCAATTCAGAAGAGCAATCATGCTGCTATATTCTGCACTTGATAATATATTTGACTGCTAGCAACAGGAGAGTAGACAAGATGCTAAGCTTTTCCCAAAAAGAGTACTAGCCACTAGTATCTTTGTAACAAAATTCAGTCATTTTAATTCAATACACTATAGTTCCAAATATCCCT
The DNA here is from genome assembly GCA_013399475.1 of Chauna torquata. Lineage (NCBI taxonomy): Eukaryota > Metazoa > Chordata > Aves > Anseriformes > Anhimidae > Chauna > Chauna torquata. The sequence goes on along the minus strand of VXAL01017794.1, from coordinate 116,701 downwards.
AGGAAATCACTTCCAAATAAGATACTTCTAAAAATGCATCACAGAATCACTGTCATAAAAGAAACTTTATAGTCCCAAAAAGATTAGTAATCTTGTTCTGTTTCATATCTTATCAACTTTGCCTGGGACTTCTGGGATGTTGAGTAAAAAAATAATAGTGAGAGAACAGTTATAACCTTAAGCTAAGGGAAAAATGAGGTAAAGAAAACAGTATAAATAAAAATAGAATTCTTGCTAAGAACATTCTGTCCTCAGTGAAGAGAAATTTAATAAACTATCAAGGGATATTGTCCCTCTCCAAAATAAAGAGTCATATTAGATAAGATCTTCTCTCCGTCTACCTTACCACTTTTTGTGGTTTAGCCCTGGCAGGCAGCTCAGCACCACACAGCTGCTCACTCACTCTCCCCAGGTGGGATGGGAGAGAGAATCAGAAAGGTAAAAGTGCCAGAACTCATGGATTCAGATGAAGACAGTTGACTAGGTAAAGCAAAAGCTGCTCGCACACGCAAAGCAAAACAAGGAATTCATTCACTGCTTCCCACGGGCAGGCGGGTATTCATTCACTTCCAGGAAAGCAGGGCTCATCACACGTAACAGTTTCTTGGGCAGACAAATGCCATCACTCCCAATGTCCCCCCCTTCCTCCTTCTTTACCCCAGCTGTTACTGCTGAGCATGACACCATTAGGGATGGGACATCCCTTTGGTCAGTCTGGGCCAGCTGTCCTGGCTGTGTCCCGTCCCAGCTCCTTGTGCACCCCCAGCCTCCTTGCTGGCAGGGGAGCACAAAAAGCACAAAAGTCCTTGGCTCTGTGTAAGCACTGCTCTGCAACAACTAGAAATCATCAGTGTGTTCTCACCAATATTTTCATCAAAAATCCAAAACACAGCATTGTGTGAGCCTCTACAAAGAAAATTAACTCCCAGCCAAACCCATGACACCACTTTAGGATGAAAAGAGGAAAATGATCTCACTTAACTAACACTTTATATTATAATTTAAACACAAATTATTCGCTTTATTTGTTGAAAAGGAAGGATAACATGAACTGATAGGAACATCATCAGAAATTTATCCTTAAAACACACCATACCTCATCACTTTGGATGTATTTACTTTTAGAATTTAAACTGCAAGTTAGAGAAAATCAAATATTATTGCTTAGAACTTGCAGACACCTCATTTCTATCTTTCTGGTAAGGTTTACCAAGGAAGTACATGCCTTGAGATGCTAAGCATGGCAGCCTGGCTGAGTTTCATCTTGAATAATTACTGAAACAGAGCAGGGATTTTACTGAATAGCAAGTTATATGTATAAGTCTGGAGAGTATTAAAATATCTGTTTTTTTATTATTACTAATCAGGAAAATAATTAAATAGAAAATATTTGCCCCTCCCAGAATTACAAACATCTACTATAGAGAAAGTTCTGGAAATAAAGCACTTTTTTTTTTTTTTTTTCCCCACACATGTAACACTGATGTGCTTCCCAACTGACGTCCTTTCTTCACAGTCAGTGAACATCATGGGCTTCTGTATATTTTAATCTTCTTTGGGGAAATAAATGAACTGAATTTTAATCGTGAGCATGTTATACTTCCTTGCTAGACTGGGAACTTTTGTGAGATCTTTAGGTATCATGATAATGCAAATAAAGTTTCTGGTTTTGAACAGGCAAGAAAAGCTTCAGATCAGCCTTTACTGTAGTAAAACATATGCTAAGCAACATTCATAGGGTGAGTTAATAACTGCTTTTCAGCCAATAAATAGAACTAGAAAAATAAGGTAATTTAAACGCATGCAACATTTCAGACTGAAAAATAAACAGCAACTTTCAGACCTTAAAAACATCATTATGATTGGATAGCATCTCAATAACACTGCATACAACAAATGGAGAAGTACAAAATTACACTTAAAGAAATTCAGAAAAAAAATAAGAAAGAATGTATTTATGTTTATTATAGTACTTTCTAAAATATTGTTCAATTTTAGAAATTAAAAAAAATAATAAAAACATTAAGGGAACAATTCAGTTTCCTTCTCTCCTTTTGATTTCACCCATGCTTAATGTGAATAGTGTGAATCTTAAGAACACTGTTATTCAGCTGTGCTAGAAGTTTATTGATAGGTTCTGTGGCACTATGAGAATGATCTCAGAAGTCCCCTATCCCTTGAAATAACAGGTCTCAAAATAAAATCTTAATAATCTTTAATCTTTTTCAGATTTTTGCACTTTAGTATAAGACCAGTGAGGCACTAGATTTAGACCATTTTACAGACAAATTCTGTGAGGTTAGGAACTCTCAGGAAGAGAGTCTGTCAGCATATAATTCCAATACAAAAAAAAAAAAAAAAAAGTTTTAAGCAAGTATTGTCTTGCAGACTGAAAGCTCTCTTAGCTTTGTGCTAAAGAAAAATTGCTGCATGATGACACCATGATTTTTTTTCAAAGTCGTATTCTACCTTGTAGCAGGATCCATATTCCGAAGTGATAGTCCTGTAGGTGTTATCTTTCTGTAGAGGGAGAGAGATGTGTATAAGAAATCTTTCTATGGGCAACACTTTATTTTGTTTGTTTAATTATTTATTTGTCTATTTATTACACAAAGAACAAAGACTAGAATTTAATTCTGGAAGCTAAATGGCAGGAAAGTGATGAGGAATATTCTATCATGAATGCAGTTCTAGCCTCAGCATCTGGAATTCTACCTTAATGCACAATATCTATAAGAAAAGCACAGTTCTTTTACAAAACAGTAATTATTCATATACATTTTAAAGCTAGGCACATCCAGTGTTTTCATACTGAAATGAATGGAGAAGTATTTTTAATGATGTTTTGGTATATCAGTTTTTTTTCAAAAATATTTTTATACTCAGAAAACTACATAACTGAAAAGATGAATTTTACCCTAGATATGAAGGGAAAGTACCCTGGAGATTTCTGTATCTACAATGAGAATTAGAGTAAGGAAGTACCTTTTCTTGGAGGCACAACTACATGTTAGTTTAGGAATTCTACTCAAGAGGTAATTATATGAGCAATATGATGAGCATCACCACTGAAAGAAGCTCTGTTTGGAAAACCATATCACATCTCTGCATTTCTATGAACACTGCCCTGGAGCAGATCCTGTATCATTGTAATGGTGAAAGTTCAGCCCTAGAGGTACATATACATAACTGTGATGGTGTCAGTTTTGCTTCGCAGGCAGTTCTGCCAAGTGATCTTGCCCTTTACCTGATGTACAGCTCACAGTTTCTCTTGTCTACATCCAATAATAGCGAAATTTAAATTCACTTGGGGTGTTTCTCCTTTATGCATGTGGACATGTAGTTGTAACACTGATTAATCACTGGTATTGTAAACACTATTTATCAGATGCACACATTAAAAAATTATGTGAAATATGTTCAACTTCACAGCTGAGCATTAATTATTATAATAGATTTTGAGACCTCTGTAGGTCATTTGGAGAAAAGTTATTAAATCTTTCCTAGCTTATATTGAAGTTATCAAAAGAATGACATTAATTATTAACAAGATTTATTAAAGAAAACTGTGAAGATGTGCAGGTAGTGATTAATATTGCTGCTCAGATGCCAACACTAAAGTACTGGACTGAAACTTGATCCAAAAATCATTACAGTGCCAGGTCAACATGGTTTCACTCTCATACATGCCAAACTACAACATACTTGTAGAGCAGTGGAATAGAGTATAAAGGGTCAGCAGACAGACACTGCTCTTCTTCCTGAATGAAGTGTCATCTGTCTTACAAATTGAGTAAATGATGCATCCACATCTGGTTTAACTGCTGAGTTTAACTGGAGAACTTAAAAGAATTCCAAAGTCAGACTTCTGAATGCAAAGCATAGAGTACTTCCAAGACTGAACAAAGGAAATTTGATAGATCTCTACTGAAATTGCTATTTGAAGAAGTGTAGCAAGATTCATAGGCACGAAATCATAATAAGCAGCTAATGTGTAAGAAATATTTTAGAAGCGAAGAGAAAGGGCACAGCTTCCTTGTCTATAAATTGGAAAGACATGGGTCAGTGCACCACTCGATGGATAAGGAGTTGGCTAGAGGGTAGCACTCAGAGTTGCAGTTAACAGTTCAACCTCCAGGTGGAGACCAGTGACGCGGCGTTCCTCAGGGGTCAGTATTGGGACAGGCACTGTTTAACGTCTTTGTCAGTGATATGAACAGTGGGATTGAGTGCACCCTTGGCAAGTTTGATGACGACAACAAGCTCTGTGGTGTGGTCGATACACTGGAGGGAAGGAATAGCATCCAGAGGGACCTTGACAGGCTTGAGAGGTGGTCCCAGGCCAGCCTCATAAAGTTCAAGAAGGCCAAGTGCAAGGTCCTGCACCTGGGTTGTGGCAATCCCAAGCACAAATACAGGCTGGGCAGAGGATGGATTGAGAGCAGCCCTGAGGAGAAGGACTTGGGAGTGTTGGTGGATGAGAAGCTCAGCATGAGCCTGCAATGGGTTTTTGCAGCCCAGAAAACCAACCATATCCTGGGCTGCTGCAAAAGACGCATGGCCAGCAGGTCAAGGGAGGTGATTCTCCCCCTCTACTCTGCTCTCGTGAGGCCCAGTCTGGAGTACTGCATTCAGCTCTGGGGACACCAACATAAGAAGGACATGGACCTGCTGGAGCAAGTCCAGAGGAGGGCCATGAAGATGCTCAGAGGGCTGGAACACCTCTCCAATGAAGACAGGCTGAGAGAGTTGGGGTTGTTCAGTGTTGAGAAGAGAAGGCTCCGGGGAGACCATATAGCGGCCTTCCAGTGCCTAAAGGGGGCCTACAAGAAAGCTGGGGAGGACTCTTTATCAGGGAGTGTAGTGACAGGACAAGGGGGAACGGTTTTAAACAGAAAGAGGGTAGGATAGATTAGAGATACATAAGAAATTTTTTACAATGTGGATGGTGAGGCCCTGGACCAGGTTGCCCAGAGAAGCTGTGGATGCCCCATCCCTGGAAGTGTTCAAGGCCAGGGTGGATGGGCCTTTCAGCAACCTGATCTAGTGGAAGGTGTCCCTGCCCATGGCAAGGGAGTTGGAACTAGATGATCCTTAAGGGTCCCTTCCAACCCAAACCATTCTGTGATTCCTCTAATCAATCAAAGCTATGAGTACCAAAGCTTGAAGCATGAGTCCCAAACATAGCAGTCTCGTGAGGTTCCAGAACAGTGACAACTGTGAAGGCTGCAACACATTTTATAATGATACTGAGGTTGTTGTACAAATGTAGCAGGTGACCATACATCAGACTAGATATTAGGAAAAAGTTCTTTACCATAAGGGTGGTCAAACACTGTAACAGGCTTCTCAGAGAGGTGGTTGATGCCCCATGTCTGTCAGTGTTCAAGAGACATTTGGATAATGACCTTAATAATATGTTTTAACTTGTGGTTAGCCCTGAAATGTTCAGGCAGAAGGACTAGATGGTCTCTGAAGGTCCCTTCCAACTGAACTATTCTAACTAATTTATAGTTATGTAGGAATCATCTCACACCAGTGGCATCCACACAAAGTAAACCATCCACATTCTACTAATAAGTATTTCTGAAAATTCTTCTTCACAGTTTCAAGTAATGCCTTAGCATATACTTCATTTTTAGTACCTATATCTATTCTAAATGAGTGGATCATAATAGGACAATTAAAAATGTTGCTTGCACATTATCAGCATTCAGATATACTGCACTCCGTGTCATTCCCTTTACTCATCTAAGGTGGTTAAAAACAAAACAAAACAAAACAAAAAAACAGGTTGGAAACCTGGGGAATTCTGAAAAAATACTGTTATTTAGGGAAGTCAAGCCTCCTTCTTCTCATCCACAGAGGAATTTATGAGATTCAAATGTTTATCCTATCTCACTGGAGATTTCAGTCTTAATCAGAATATTTCAACTCTGTCCCATTCATTTCTACTGAAAGGAGAGAGGGCACACTTCGGTTCTTAATTCACAAAATGAAGCATTCAAAAGTCACGAAATCTACATTTTAAAACCAAATGTGCTGGCCTCTTTCTGTCCCATTGTCAAATCTGGGCTTCAAATTGTCTGGCCTTCAGCCCCTATGAACTACAATGCAAAAATATGGCTATTTGTGTATTATATATTGGTGTAAAACATATACGAATATTCTCACATCTTGAATTAAACTTCTTAGTAACTTCAGGAAAGAATTTTCAGGACTAAATTGCAATTCTGCTGTCTTGATTAGAAAGAAGCAGGTATCTGTTCTACCATATGTTGAACTGTGAATGTGACTGAAAAAGAGATTCACACTGAGTAATAGTAGGTATCTAACTTGGGAATCTAGACATTTTAATGTTCTTATGTAGTCACTGAATAGAGACAGGCACCTTGAAGGAATGAATCAGAGTAGAGACAGACTAGAGAAAATCACGCTGTGGAAGAATTCTGTTTTTCTAGTAGCTTTATGAGTTCCTCCATTTGTAACTAGGTACCAAAGCCAAATATTTGAAATTATAAGTGACTACTTTCATGTCATAACTCTCTTCACAACTCACAGTTTGCCAAGTGAATAAATGAGCTGTTTACAATTTTGTTTAGTATAAAATCAATTTCTATGTCAAATGACAATTTCCAAACAGAGGTTTCAAGGTATTTCCCCTTGAAAAAAAAAGCATGTTTTTTATCTCTTCTCTTTACTGAAATAATACTTAAATGCCTCTTCAAAAGTTAGAAGAAAATGTTAAATTCAGACAGGCTTAGTGTGTTGGTTTAACATTGGTAGGTAGCTAAGCACCACCACGCCACTCTCTCACTCTCCCTCCTCAACAGAACAGGGTGAGAAAATAAGATGAAAAAAAACGCTAGTGGGTAGAGTTAAGCACACGAAGATCACTCACCAATTACTGTCACAGGCAAAACAAAATCAGCATAAGGGAGATTAATGTAATTTAATGCCTATTAATAACAGACTACAGCAGTGAGAAACTAAAAGCAAACTAAAAAAACCTTCTCCCCCTGCAACCTTTTCTACCTCCTCCCCCCGAGCAGCAATGGGGAATGGGGTATGGGGGTTGCAGTCAGTATAATGCTGCTTCTTCACTCTCTTCCCCTGCTCCAGTGTGGGGTCTCTCCCATGGGATGCCGTCCTTCTGGAACTGATCCTATATGGGCTTCCCACAAACTGCAAGAACTGCTCCAATGTGGGTCCGTACCACAGGGTCCATCCTTCAGGAATGAATGTTCCAGCATGGGTCCCCCACAGGCGGCAGCTCCCACTGGATTGCCTGCTCCACTGTGGGCTCCTCTCCACGGGCTGCAGCTCCAGCTGAGAGTCTGCTCCTATGGGGGCTCTCCATGGGCTGCAGCCTCCTTCAGGCCAAATCCACCTGCTCCACCGTGGGCTCCTCCATGGGTTGCAGTGTGGAAATCTGCTCCACCGTGGTACACCAGGGGCTGCAGGGGGACAGCCTGTTCCACCATGGGCCTCTTTGTGGGCAGCAGTGGATCTTCTACTCTGGCACCTGGAGCACCTCCTGCCCTCCTTCTTCACTGACCTTGGTGTCTGCAGGGCTGTTTCTCTCTCATTTTCTCACTCCTCTCTCATAGCTGCTATTGCACAAGGTTTTTTTCCTCTTTCTTAAATGTACTTTCACAGGGGCACAACCAGCATCTCTCATTGGATCAGGCCTGGCCAGTGGTGGGTCCCTTTTGGAGCCAGCTGGAGCTGGCTCTTATCTAACATGGTGCTGCTTCTGGATTCTCCTTACATGTGCCACTCCTGCAGCCCCCCACTACCAAAACCTTGCCACATAAACCCAATACACTTAGGAAACTTCCACATTTCTGCAGCAAATAGTAAAAAATGAGATTTAAATAACTTTAGATGTGTCCCAAAGTACCTTCCATACCCAAGCCTGAAATCTGTAGCACTAAAAAGCTAGACAGTATAAGCAAACTTGTGACCAGATTAATTGTTCTGTAATGGGAAGCCAATAAACCCAAAGTCCAAGCACAGAAACAGCTCATCCTGTTACTCAGTTGGGGACATTACAGCTTGGATGTGTGGACTATCAAATGGGTAAAAAAATGGATGGATTTGATCCAGCCAGATTCCACATGGAGGCAAGCAGAATAGTATGTGGGGAGTTTATCCAGGGACATATCCCATTCAACTTCTTTATCAATGACCGGTGATGGAATACACTCTTCTCAAGTGTGCTGATGTCATGAAACTGCGAGGACCAACCTTGTCATTCAGAAAGAGTTAGATGGACTGGAAGAATGGGCCAACAGGAACCTTATGAAATTTAACAGGAACAAATATGAAGTCCTATAGCTGGGAAGGAATAGCTCCTGGCAGCAGTACTGGCTGGGGACTGACTGGGGAGCAGCTCTGCACAAAACACCCTGGGGCCCCTGGTAGACAGCAAGATGAATATAAGCCAGCAGTGTGCTCTGGACACAGACACAGGACACAGACAACAGATTGATGGATAGGATTATGCTGCCTCTTCTAAGCACTTGTTATATCACATCTAGAGCTGTTTCAAGCCCTAGGATGCAAGGAAGACATTGATCAACTGGGGCAAGTTCAGCGGAGGGCCAGCAAAAGGACTGGGGGCTGGAGCACTTACCTTGTGAACAGAAGCTGAAGAGATGGGGGTTTAGCCTGGAGTAGAGGCAGCTTCAGAGTCTCCTAAGAGCACCATCCAGTACCGGTCAGAAGGTTACTGAGAAGACAGAGCCAGGCTCTTCACAGTCGTGCCTGGTGGGATGAAGATATACAATAGGCATAACTTGAAACAAGAAAGCTTTAGACTGAATATAAGGAATTTTTTTTTCAGTATGCAGTCAAGCACTGGAAGAGAAGTTGTGCAGTCTTGATCTTTGGAGGTTTTCAAGACAGACTGAATGAAACCCCAAGTAATATGATCTCATCTCAAAGCTTACCCTGCTTTCAATAGGATGTTGGACACAGAACCACTTGGGATACCTTTCAGCCTGAACTATCCTATGATCCTGTGATAACAAACTTTCCTGAAGCAATTACCTGGAATCTTTTGGGGTGCATTAAGAATAGCATAGCCAGCCAGCCAAAAGTGGCAATTCTCCTGCTATATTTAGCATTGCTGCGGCATCACCTTGAACATTGTGTACAGTTCTGGGCTCCACAATACAGAAAGGACATTAAGGTACTTGAAAGCATCCAAATGAGGGCAACAAAGCCGGTAAAAAGACTGGAAGGCATGTCCTATAAGGAGAGGCTGAGGACACCTGGGTTGTTTAGTCTGGAGAAAAGAAGGCTCAGAGGTGATCTTATTGCTCTCTACAGCTTCCTGAGGAGGGGAAGTGGAGAGGGAAGTGCCAATCTTTTCTCTGATAACCAGTGACCAATGCAAGGGAGCGGCACAAAGCTGCACCTGGAGAGGTTCAGACTGGACATTAAGAAAAATTTCTTTACCGTAAGGGTGGTCAAACACTGGAACAGGCTTCTCAGAGAGGTGGTTGATGCTCCATGCCTGTCAGTGTTCAAGAGGTATTTGGGTAATGCCCTCAATAATATGCTTTAACTTGTGGTTAGCCCTGAAGTGGTCAGGCAGTTGGTCTAGATGATCTTTGTAGGTCCCCTTCAACAGAACTGTTCTAATTCTAATGGATAGAGAAGAAAGTCTATGAAAGCCTTGTAAAAAATCAGGACTGTAAGAGAAAAAAAAAAAAAAATTGAGAAGAAAGAAAGGAGAGTGACTGAGAAGTTAATCACTATTCCTAAAGTCATGGTGTATCTTGAGAAGTATGTTAAGAAATCAACTGCTTTCATATATATTTATGAAAATAAGTTTAGAACCTGCTACAACAAATTGGTCCCCTTTGGAAAGCCAAGAAAAAACCACATTGTTAAAAAGCACATGGATCTCCAGCAGTTAATTTACATGCACCTGCATAAAAAGGAGTGTTTGATACAGAAGATTATGAGTCATGTTTACTTAGCATAATACATAGTGGATGTTCAAGTGAGTATTACATCACTTTCTCTAAACTTCAAACTACCACATATTTAGAAAGTAATTCAGTATTCACTTTGCTGAGCGCAGACTAATCTCAAATAAACACTGCAGACTTCCAAGTGACATTCTGAATGTGCATTTGAGAAATGGGAAAGAAAAAAATTAAGCAAGAAGAGAAAAAGAAAAAGAAAAAGAAAAAGAAAAAGAAAAAGAAAAAGAAAAAGAAAAAGAAAAAGAAAAGGAATATATGAGTACCTCAGTAGGAAAGAGAAAGACCCTCTCTGTTTCACTTTCTGTGACCTAACCACTTGTTTTTAAGATGTCTAAGAATCCATTAAAGAGTTCAGTTATTTTTAACTTCCAGATACTGATAAATGACTGTTTTCTGTAGTATTATTATGTGTTGGTTTTTTTTTTTTTTTCAATTAAATTAAGTCTCAGTAGGTTTCCTCTAACCTACCAATAACTGTTTTAGGTGAATAAATGTTAAATTTGGAGTTAGGAATGGCTATGGGAATTGATTATATATTATATGAGCCACAAATATTTAAGAAAGCAATATTATCAGTATGGGATGTTTGTCCTAGGGAAACTTCAGTTCAACAGACTCAGCACAAATTGTGATGTTTTATTCAGCTACCAAAGAAAATCTGAATTCTCAGTGGAATTCTACTTGATCCTCTGCTTAAAGCCTATTTTCTAGAAATTTTGTTCAATTATATCTATGCAACATAGGAAAATTGGTACAATTCCACCGATTCCAATGAGAATACAGATTCTTTTTAGGATTAAGCTTCACATTTTGAAAACATAAAAATTGTGAATCATTTGTGCAATTTTTTTTTTTTTCTAAAATAGAACTGAAGGTTTAGGTTGAAAAGAAAAGATAAGCAATTCATATGACCACATAATAACCAATACAAGATAAAAATGAAGAGGAAAAGAAGAAGGTGAAGCATAGGGCATTGAAAGCACTGGACAGAAAGTGAGACAATTTCTGGGAAACAAATGGTTCAAGGCTGAAAAATACAAGAGCATTTTAGTTTTGCATTTAGTGTGTAATAATGAAAATTCTTTGAAATAGCGTTTTCAACAGGTATCTCACAAATATACTGTCTTTGAGTCTTCTGCAATACAGAGCAAAATCCACTCTATTACACAGTGAATGTATAGTAGCTCCACTAATATCAATGTTGCTATACAGTAAAGTGGAAACATCTCCAACCTTTCAAAAAGTTCCCATTCAGCAACAAAAATTGGAATAAATTGTGAAATCTCTTCTTCTTAAACTATCTGAACATGCACACTTTTTTTTTTTTTTTTGTCGGACAAGAATTCACTTGAAATTTTCTTTAATTTAATTTCTTTTAATTTAATGTTTCTTTTAGCCCTGGGAGTTTCGTAGATGTCAAAGAAACAAATTGTAAACCCTGGATATCTGTCAATAAATGTTTAGTAGGAACTCTGGCAGTTTCTTATAGCTTTAGGAGAGCTGTTAGATGCCACTAAAATAATTCCAATTTAAAAACAGATGTTTTAACAGCATGACTTTCTGATATTGTCCATACATCTTCTATGCTAATATGCAGCTCAAATCAAAAGCCTTTCAGATTGCATGGGTGTCACAGCATAAAGATGGCAAGGCCATAAGGAACATGTATCATTGAGAAGAAATCCACTAAACATAGAAGTAAATATTATTTTTCTGAAATTTGTAGTTAAGTCCCTCTGACTCTCACAACAGAATGGAAACTGTTTGCATTTTAAAATTGTTTCATAAATTTTGACCAAAAGAAAGGTTTCCTTTTGATCTGTTATTACGACAATGCAAGACTACCTGATATTCTGACATACTCATTAATTGCTTAATTTATGCAACACAAGAAGATAAGTGCAAGATGTTAATATCACAGAACAGTGCTAGCAGAGAGAGACTCAAAATCTCATAACCATAACTTAAAGGTCTTGTGAACAGGTGAGAAGATGAAGAAGAAAAAATTTTGTGACTTTCAAAGTTTCTCAATTTTAGGCTTGGCTGAGCACCTTCAGATTTGCAATGTGAAATAGAGCAACCTCACAGATGGTGTAATTGTGTTCTTACAATGCAGACCCTTAATTCACAACTGATTTCACACTGATGTTGACTGTCTACATCTCTGTGTAGACATCCAGTAATGTATATTTGAAAACATATTTTAAAACTAGTACTTGCCTCTAAGGCTGAATGGACTTTTTTCAGTGAGTGAGTGATTAATCATTGAAAAAAATCACTTTTAAACCAAATTTGATTTGAACTGATGAGTGGTTTTCACTGAAATGAAAACAGTATAATTTCAAAAAATATTCAAAATTAATTTTTCTGATATGTACAGAACTCTTTACTGTTGGTGACAAAGAAGAGTTAGATTTACAGAATCTAGAAAGACACAATCAAAGAAATAGGGGAAAAAATGCATTTTTACTTTGGTTTCTTCCCCAGATAGAAATATCCCTTTCTGAAGGAATGATTATGTGTTTAACCTGTGCAATATAGAACATAATCCATGTAAAAAATTGAGAGCTAGTCTCTGGCATTCCTCATAGCAACCTGGTACAACAGTTCCCTCAAGGCACAGGTACCGCAGGTTCTCACCCTTCCAGCAAACACAAGTCTCAAAACAGGTTTCACTTGCCTGACAACACAGACCCATGCTCATAGCTGTTTTATCCATGACCTTCCATCCAGCCTCTTTTGCAAATTAGAGGTGTTCCTCTAACCCTTATTTTTTTTAGCTGTATTTCAATGAAAAAAAAATGAAGAATTACTATGAAAAGTAATACAAAATAATTGGGAGTAATTTAACTGCTTGTTTGAGTTTTCTTGATATTTTATATGAGAAAAATAAAATTATTATTGTTATTATTTCCATATTTTTTTTTTATCTTTGTTAATCTCTGCTCATCATGCATTATCTTATGTGTTATTATCTTATGTGTCTATTACTGCACAAGTACAGGCTATTGACTGCTGAATCTGTAAAAATTTTTTGTTCGGATGTCAAATACAATTTACAAAATTTTCAGTGACAACGTTTTGATGTCCCTGAATTGAAACATTTCATTTCGTGCAGCAGAAGTGATATACTTAGCTTTGACACAACATGAAAAACTGGCAGGAAACTGTCACCCTGAACCAGCAGCTCAGCAGACTACTATACAAGCTATCTGAAACTTTAAGCTCGGCTTAGGCCGGGAACAGCAACCCCCCCCTCCCCGGCCCCCACTTGTTGCTAATCATCACCTGTGAAGGACTGGAGGTTCACAGGGGTATAGTCTGACCAAAAAACATGCCTTAGGCAGGAACAACAAGGTGAAACTCCTCAGCTTTAATTCTTATTCTTAATTCTTAACTGAATGAAAACTTACAGATAGAAAGTTTGGAGTTTGGTTAACAACTTTGCTATTTTATGCATTCACTTTTATAATAACTGCAACAATAAAATCATGATTCCTTCTGAGGTTCAGAAATTTCCTTTTAAAGAAGTCAGGAACTAAAATATGCAAATATTCCTTAAAATATAAAAAATATGCAAAACAAACAAGCAAACAAGCAAAATAGGTCCCTTTTTTTTTTATATAGTGAAAATCTGATTCATTTTTTTTCTAATCCTAAGACGTTTTTCTTCTATCACTTGGGCCTTACTTTACTTATGCCAGAACAGCTCTATTCCCAAGGGAAAAGGCACTAGTCAAGACATCTTGTAATAAGAAACATACGACTCACAATCATATATGTTTAAGATTTTTCCTCAGACCAAAATGCCATTTGGCCATAAAATAACTTTTTAGCTACCCTAGAGAAAAAATTCTCATGAGATAAGCAAGATAGCTTAGTAAACCAGAGTGCAAACAGTGTATTAGGAAAATAATTTTTTAAGACGTATAATATAGCAAGCTACATTCTAGGTTATAGTGAATATAGGTTGCCATCATTCAAGCAGTCCCCAAACACAACAGCGCAGTTTGAGTTAGGAGAGTAAGGGTTCTGAAAGCTTTTAAGCTCTAATACCTTTACAGGCTTGATATTGTCTAGCATAGTTATAGTCCACAACTCTACAAAAAAGTTTCTATCATGAACTAGTTATCCCACAGAAGTAATAAAATGGTCCCCACTAGAAGCTGCCCTTTAGGCAAAAGGGATGAAGAATGCATCATCCTTTCAGCAGACTCTGCTCTCTCTCTTCTATTACTTGGTGATCAATAAAGTGCATCAGCACTGACTATGGAAAGTAAGATTTCTTGTGCACTGCGGGAACTGCATACTGATGATCTTCACTGAGGTCAGTAAATTAAAAAAAAAAGGAAAAAGGAAAAAGAAAAGAGCTGCACAAGAATTAATAAACATTTTTGCTCTACTACAGTGATGTGTGAAGTCATGTACTATATAAAAGCGCATAGCAATAAAGTTTTTTGGTGAACTCTGTTAGACTATCTACTCCTCTCAGGACTTCATATGGTTAAAGAGTTCCCATTAGATGTTCACTGATCTTTGTAAGTCTTGATATACAATACTGTATTGAATTCATTTTCTAATGCCTAACACTAATCCAGAATACTAATAATGGTTCTTGGCACACAGTTCCTCGTGTTCCTGATTAATTCAGTCTAAAGTCACTGCCCTCTTTTTTTCCATTACTAATTCGTGGGCAAGGCAAAACTTTGCACTCTCCAAGTATGCTCTCCCAGCTATAAAATACACTGACAACTAGCTTTATGTTGCTAATGCACTTTGGAAAATCATTCATTGAATAACAGATAAAACATTTTAATTGTCCTAATTACAAGTTATTTTTCCTTTCCAGTGTCTGATGTAATATTGGTCAGTTGTTAACAGCAGCATTTATACATTTTCATATCTTATATCATAGTTCTTGCTTTTGGTGTGTGCTGTAGCAGTCTTGACAGAATCTCAGAAATCTTGATAGCAAATCAAACATTTTAATAGACATACTGGGCAAGCTTGAATAAATGAGTGAAGTTTCCAAGCAAGGATTAGGTGGAATTGAGGTCCTTAAGCTAATTGCTTCAATATCAAAAGTTCCTGCTTAGCTGCTTTTTATAATACAGCATGTATCTAAGAAGATAGATGCCTCCCTGCTTGAAGTTATTGCTCCCTGGAGTTTTAACTCTACTGACTGAGAAATACTCTAGCCTGAGCAGTCTGGTGATTATCTCCTTTCTAAGCCTCACTGGATCCAAAGAAACTCAGGCATCCTGCAGAATATGCTCAAAATGCACATACATCCACATATAAATGTAGAAAATTAAACCTTACATAAAGTAAACTTATGACCATTATCTGTTTTTAAATGACTGGAGGGAGAGCAGCTGTTGTTCACCTTTCTGAAGTGGTAACCTAGTGATTAGAAGACTTCCCTATAAAACACAATGATTTCCAAACCCTCCTACACCTGTATTTCCTAAATACACATTTGCCAAATAACTGGTAGTGAGGAAAAAGAGCAAGGGAAAAGCACCCTTCAAGTCTTGATGACCTCTTGAAGACAAGATGGAATGAAGGAGAGAGAGGTAAGAAAGAGAGTCCACTTTCCTGCACTATTTCTTCATTTCATCCAGCTACTATTCAATGTAACTAGAGAATGAATCCTATGAGCTGTGATCAGTGAGTGTCTGAAACACTCGAATAAAGTCTCTTAGTTCTACCAACTTCTTTACATGCTTTTTCCTTTTGCCCTGTAAAGCTTGCCTTCTTTTCTGCACTAGTCAGCCACAAAAGCAGACTGCAGTCCCGGCATAGTTTAAAGCCTTTCAGACTGGGGCTTGCATCTTCTTGGCAATATATGTGGATTTTAACTCCCGTATGCTGAATAAAACTCTTCTCTCTGCAGAGGCATCATGCCACTAGGCCGTTATATAAAAAGTAGCACCTTTATTGCCTGTGTTAAAAGGAAAGATTCCTGCCTTGAAATACACATCTCAGGAGAGTCTTCTTGGATATAAATGACAAACATAGAGCCCTGCAGCACATGGCCATGCTCTTGAGAGAGATGATGTTTCCACACAGTATGGTATACAGCAATTGTCTGTGGGATTTTTAAAACACAATGGAAAAGTAATACACTCTCTATCCCAAAAAAATATGTTATCTTACTGAAAAAAAAGCAAGCAGTACTTTATGATTAACAACAGATAAGAAATCCAATAGAAGAAAGTATGACACTTTTTTATATCCTTTTATTTATATATAAATTAATGCTACAGTAATATTTCATGTAGTCAGTATAAAGAATCATGGGAGAGCAGTGCTGGGCTGCAGGCAGACTACTGACCAGCCCCTAGCTGAGATTAAACTGACTCAGCAGGACATAGAAAATAGCTGGACATGACAGGTAGGTCACAGACAGTACCATGAGGGATGCCTGGATTTCATGGGTATGTCAGGTGTTACAGAACAGGACTGAGCCTCGCAGAGCCCTGCAGGGAGCACTGCATCCCCTTGAGGACTGCAGTCATCCAAGAGCAGCAGCACTGGGGTAAGCATGCCAGTAATGCTGTGAAGAAATGCCAAGGTCACCCAGGTAGCACTATCAGAAATATCAAATTTGGGTATGGGTGTAGAAAAGCTGGGACCAAAGAGGAAAAAATAAACAAGAGCAGGTTGTGTGCTCATGGGACAGGGAGGGATAGTGTGGCAAAAAAAAAGAAAAGGTCAAGAAACCAGAAAGGGGATAATGAAGTAGGCAAATGGTGTAATCAGGACTGTTGGGGATAGCTACTGGGCTTGATCACCGCAGCCTGAGCAGGACAAGAAACCAAACCACTTGCCCTGATCACACCACACAAGTCAAACCCACTCTGCATTTCGTGAGACAGGACTGGGGAGAAGCCTGAGACGATCACCCAAGGGATGGACCAATCATTCAGCTATCACCATGCCTACAGCTGATGGCATCAGCATCCTCCTAATGCCTTCCTAACACATTTAGAAATTGCACAAAAGCAACTGGCAAGCTGTATCCTTGTTCTGTCAATGAGCTCATCACCAGGAGGGTGCTCACACCTTATCCAGCTCATATGATACCAGACTGCCAGCAGCTCCCTGCAGCTTGGTTAATCAGTATCCATTTCCTTTTATGACAAGGTCACCCAGCTAGTTGACCAAAGGAAGCCAGTCGATGTAATTTTTTTGGATTTCAGTAAAGCCTTCAATATGGTTTCTCAGAGCATCTTTCTGGGAAAAAATGTCCAGCATACAGCTAGATGAATGCATAATACAATGGGTGAACAATTGACTGATGGGTCAGGCTCAAAGGGTTATAGTAAATGGGGTTACATCAGGCTGGAGGCCAGTCACTAGTGGGGTTCCCCAGGGCTCCATTTTAGGGCTGGTTCTCTTTGATATTTTCATAAATGATTTGGATGTAGGACTAGAAGGTGTACTGAGTAACTTTGCAGATGACAGTAAATTGGGAGGAGCTCTTGACAGAGAGACCTTGCAGAGAGGCCTTAACAAATTAGAGGGCTGGGCAATCACCAACCACATGAAGTTCAACAAGTCCAGCAAGTGCCGGATTCTGCACCTGGGAAGGAGTAACCCTGGCTATATATACAGACTGGGGGACAAGAGGCTGGAGAGCAGCCCCATGGAAAGGGATCTGGGGGTTCTGGTCGACTGCAAGTTGAAGATGAGTCAACAGTGTGCCCTGGTAGCCGGGAGGGCCAACCGTTCCCTGGGGTGCATCAAGGTAGCTGGTCAAGGAAAGGGATCATCCCACTCTGCTCTGCACTGGTGCATCGTCACCTCAAATACTGTGTGCAGTTTTGGGCACTACAGTGTAAGAAGGACAAAGGAGGTCTACAAAGATGGTGAAGGGTCTAGAAGAGAAGGCATGTGAGGAGCAGCTGAAGTCACTTGGTTTGTTCAGCCCAGAGGAGACTGATGGGAGACCTCTTGGCAGCCTACAGCTTCCTCATGAGGGGAGCAGAGGCGCAGGCGCTGATCTCTTCTCTCTGGTGACCAGCGACCAGACCCAAGAGAACAGCATGAAGCTGCAATGGGAGGTTCAGGCTGGATGTCAGGAAAAGGTTCTTCACTGAGAGGGTGGTTAGGCACTGGAACAGGCTCCCCAGGGAAGTGGTCACGGCACCAAGCCTGATGGAATTCAAGAAGCATTTGGACAATGCTGTCAGACATTTGGTTTGATTTTTGGGTGGTCTTGTGTGGAGCCAGGAGTTGTACTCAATGATCCTTGTGGTTCCCTTCCAGCTCAGGATATTCTATGATTCTGTGATTCTATGAACAATAAATATGACTAACATCAACTTCATAAGCACCACTTATGAACAATATCAAAACTTCAGTATTATAGAATGGTAAAATATTTCAGCTAGAAGTGAAGCCAGAAACCATAAATATTATGATCAATAGAAACCTAACAGTCATTGAATTGTTAGCTGCCTTTTCATACTCTTGAAACTTTGTGAAAGATAATTAATGAAAAACAATAATTTCCACAGTGATCATATGTGTTCAAATTGCTCATTACTTCTGAAAGGTACCTTCAAGATTTTGCACGTTTTCTCCAGCAGAAGCTCAATGCCTATTATTGCAGGAAACTTTGTAATTAATTGACATCAGAAAACACTTACTGAAAGTTAACTGTAAAGCCATTAGATGGTGTGATTACAGATGGTCCCACAAGTGCAGTTTCACAATCAGGAAAACAAACAAAATAAACCCCAATGCACATAGACTATTTGCTGGAATCTCACAAGTTATTTTCTGGGAGCATAATCACATAGTTTTTTCAGGGTAAGAGTTGTAGTTTTTGTGATTATTTTTTTTTTCCTATAGTTTTAGAAATCTTAATCACTGTTCCCCTTGCAAACAGTTTTCTTATGGTCAAATATTAAGAGATTTGCACTACTGTATAAGTATTCTAGCAATTGTGTTTATCACCTTTTCATATCCATGAATCAGATTACAGTTTTGGTTGTATAAATAATTTTAGTTACTTCTTTAAATTTCTGTGCTACAGTCTGTTGGCTCAATAAATAAACCACATGTGGAAGTTCATGAGATCAGAGATCCAAACCCCTCAAAGAGGGCTGGATAACACTTATGTTATGTTGATGCCTTTTTACTAGTAAATATTCAGAACCAAAGTGATGCTGACTAGGTTTTATGGACACGGATAACACCTAGCATTTTTCTGTTTCAATGTATTAGCTCAAATTTGGTTTTGCCATGTAACACCACATTAATTTAATTATCCATAAGAGAATGTACGAAGAGTAAATTAAGGTCTCTGCTATAATATTTGCAGAAAGCCTACATGCTTGAAGTGAACACACTATAAGCAAATTTAACTATGTAAATATTTTGCAATACATTTGGATGACTATTTTCTCCATTGTTCTTAAAATATGTATTTTTTGTTATAAGCTTACACTAGATATTGCATTTTCCTTGCTAAATACAGTACAAAGCAGAAAAATAGAAGCCAGGAGTTGTAATTCAACATTATGAAATTTCAATTTTCTCTTCTAATAGAACATTTTATAAAGAGAAACACTTAACTACATGTATAAAAATATATACATTTGTAAAGACCATTGTCATTGCTGCCATGGTGACGTAGCACAAAATGTGTGAAGTCTTAAGACAGGTATTTGAGAACTTGTTTACGTTTTTGGAGAATCTTGTCTCACATACGTGAAGGATTAAAACAATATATACGTAGTCTGAAAGGTCTGAAAGGAATCACATGTGTCTATCCATCCATTGTTTCAAAGTAGGATCTAATTGTGAAGAGATCCTAGTTGTGGATCTGGTTGTGGTATATTATGGGTTTTAATCATATTACAAACACAGTGTATATGCAGCATATATGTGAGAGAAAGAAAGCTGATGCCCAAAAGTGATAACCTAAAAAGCACTCTCAACATGTGAAATTTATTTCTTTAGTATATGTGATGTCTGAATAACACAGTAAAATGAAATACAGCAAAGTCCAAGATCACAGAACAGGATTGGATTTAGCACTTACCTTCCACAGAAAGCCATACTACTTGCTGTCTGAATATCTCTTTTTTCCTTCACTGAGTTTAAATCTACAATATGGATAATGGAGAAGGTTGCTAGTGTAAATTTGCTATTACACCATAGATGTGAAAAGAGCTTGCTAAGCTGAGTCTCTTGGGGTATGTGATAAAGGGTCAACCCCCACACACACAGGAGCACAGAGGCAGAGGGCAGCGGAGGAGTCCCAGTGCCTCAGACAGAGACACGAGCCCCTGCCTGGCCCCCCAGGGCTGTCCCTGGAGAACATCAGCCCCAGCACCATGAGGCCATGATGGGGCTCTCAGGGGCACTGCACAGACTGGGGGTCCTTGCCTTTGGGCATGGGACTTCGTATGGGATGTTTAGGGGGAGGAACCAAAGGTGGAAAAAGGGAGGGATCAAAGTGGACTGGGGAGGAACAAGCATGGCAAAATAGAGGGAAAGGGCAATACAAGGGTCTGGTTGCAGACCAGGCTGAGAGTAGAATAGAAAGCTTAGGAGCCAGGTATCGGAGGAGCCATAGGACTCTGGAGAGACAGAAGATCTTAGAATTGGCTATTGGAAGGACCACGGGTGCAAGCAGACTACTGGAGGGACCAGGGGTCTGACAGTCAGGTGCTGGTGGACCCATAGGTCTGAACCAGCTACTGTTTGTCTGTGCATGAGACAACTGGAGAGACCTGGCTGATTCAAGAGCCAGCTGCTGGGCAGACTGCCTAAGGCCAGCTACTGGAGGGAACCATATTTTCTATGCATACATATTTTCCATTATTGATATTCATTGTGGTCAGCCAGAGAGGGGAACAGGATCAGGCCATTTTTGCTGTTTTCATTTGTGCCAGTACTATGTGTGTTTTATCTGTGTTGATCTGTGTGGCCATCTGTGTACAAGCACGTATGTGCACTGTGTGTCTGTGTGCCTATTGAGAACGCATGCTTATCCTCACTGCTGGCTGGACTTGGACACGTAGCTGCAGTAGCATCACCTCTGATGGTCTACCAGTTCTGGCAGCTCCTAAAAGCACCTACTCACAAAAGTATCAGACTTCTTCCCACCAAGTATTCAATGTTAAGACTTACAGGACTTTACATTTATTTGGGTAGAGCAGAGAAATATTTTGAAGAACTAGAAGTAGACACTACTGATTTTAAGAGGCAAACAACTGCTATTTGGACAGCGCAGTACAAAGCCTGTATTATACATACAGAAAGGTGTGCAATTTAAAATGAACCCCCTGCCCCCAAAAATCATTGAAATAAAAAATAACAATGCAGTGAGAGTTCTGCAGAAGTTGAACTGCAATAAAAAGAAAGAAATGGATTTGTACCAAATTTATACTTAAAATACTTAGTATTTTAATATTAATATAATCCTA
>VXAL01017794.1:49551-90330 GCA_013399475.1 Chauna torquata | reverse complement strand
GACATAGAGCTATTGAGCACAACGATCTTGCTGTGGCCATCCAGCCAGCTCCTTATCCACCAAATAGTCCAACCTTCAAACCCACATCTCTCCAATTTAGAGATAAGGATGCTGTGTGGGACCATGTCAAAGGCCTTACAGAAGTCCAGGTAGGTGACATCGGTCGGTCTTCCCTTGTTGACTGATGCAGTCACTCCATCATAGAAGGCCACCAGATTGGTCAGGCGCAATTTGCCTTTGGTGAAGTCACGCTGGCTGTCTTGGATCACCTGCTTGTCTTTCATGTTTCTTAACATTCTTCCAGAAGGATCTGTTCCATGATCTTCCCAGGCACAGAGGTGAGGCTCACTGATATGTAGTTAGCCCTGGTCTTCCTTTCTACTCTTTTTATAAATGGAGTGATGTTTCTCTTTTTCCAGTCACCGGGGACTTCACCTGACTGCCATGACTTTTCAAATATGATGGAAAGTGGTTTGGCAACTACATCGGCCAGTTCCCTCAGGACCCTGGGATGCATGTCATCAGGCCCCATAGACTTGTAGGTGTTCAGTTGCAGCAGGCGGTCTCAGATAAGGCTAAACTTAACTCCACATCTCCTAAGAATGCATGTCACTGCATGTTGTGAGCACCTGAACTTTGTATTAAACTTGCCCTGAGATGCCCATCATCTCAAGCTCCACAATGAGTAATTCAGAATCCCAGGGGAGCTGAGTGATAGTTAAACACTGGGCCTTTCAAAGCTGGGATTTTTCTAGTGATGTGCTACATCACAATTCTAGATACCTAAGAATATTTTAAGCTTAAAGAGAAGAATTAGAGTTGAGGCATCCGTAGGCTTGAATGACCAAGTAATAGGGAATATTTTGGATTAGAAATGTCCATGTCTTAGGACATAGGTCATGTTTATTGATATAATATTAATTAAAAGGCAAGATGGACAGGTAGAAATGTTAAATAGATATATTTGTACCAGCTGGTGCTGCTCGAATGGGGATGAAAGTACTCAATGTAGACAAGTTAATAAACTAAGATGTTATATGAAGCAATAAAAAGGAATTTGGCAATACTAATACTACAATATTTATTCTAAGTTTGCAGTATCGAGCATTTAGGGTGTGGTTTCATGACAGAATAAACCAATGTAAATTTGGGTTTATGTAATTTCGTTTCCCCACACCCAATTTGTGCTGCTGCTAGCATGCCAGTTCAGGGAGATAATCTGGCTAAAAAATAATTACTTTATGTATAGAGGGTGATGTGCAGAAAGAAGGGGACAGACCAGTAATATCCATTAAATCAGAATCCAGGTAGTAAAACTCTATTCATAAATTACTGATAATTAATCTTTTCATCAATACATTGTTTTTGATAAAGGAATTTGTTACGCTTATAAATAACTGTGAAATGCCTGGAGTAAATGAAAACATATGGATGGGTTATCTTTTTTTTTTTAATCATGTAACAATAACAAAATAATCAAAATATAATTGATTAATAGAAAGCAACAAATAGTAAGATACTCAGGCTTTAAGACTATCGTTTTATCTAATTTGTTCATAACAGCAGGAATCAAGAGATCAAAAAGCACAGGAAGTAAACCTAAAAAATGAATATATACAATGTAATTGTGCTGAGGAAATATGACTATCCTGAAGACTACTAGTGATGCACAGTGTTTACTATCAGCGGCAGAAGGGTGCAGCTTTATGTTTCCCTACCACAACTGCAAAGTTTCTCTGTTGTAATTTTTCTGACTGTTTCTCTACAAAGTTCAGGAGTTTGGGTTCCCTATTTCTAGATTTCTACTTTTGTCTAGAGTAAGACTACTTTTTATTTCTTAAGGACAGCAAGTTATGTGAATGTGTGATTTGTTATGTTTAGTTGGTTTGTTGTCATTTTGCATAAAAGCTTGCTTACTCCTTGTTCAACTGTTTCCCTCCCTGGTAATTCATTTTGTTATTTCCATATTTATTTTGTTATCAGATAGATAGGTATGTTTTACTGGGTACTTGCAGCAGTAGCAAAATCATGCATTAGTTGTCTTATTCATGATGATATTTTTTTCCATTTCTTTATATTTTGTTTTTCTTATGAATTGTTACTCTATTTCTCCCTTCTGTTCTTTTCAATGTACATGTTAATGCAGACCTGCTACTGATGAAAAAGACTTCTGTGTCAGAGATCTCTATTAAAGCTTTTTACCACAATGCATTAGCATCAGAAAAGACTCCTTGTTTAGGTATTTTATATGATATTGCTGTGCTTCCAGACTTTTTTGGTGTTGTTGTTATATATTGAAATGCACAGAAATCAACAAACACTTGCAAATAACTTTATTGGGCTTACATAGCAAGGTCTGGGAGGGCCGGGGGGAGGCACTGCAGGGGTGGCCTCTGTGAGTAGAGCCCAGGAGTTGCCTCATGTCATAAGATAAGAGCCAGTTCCAGCCAGCTCCAAAAGGGACCCACCGCTGGCCAGAGCTGATCCAGTGAGCGATGTTGGTTGTGTCTCTGTGAGAGCAGGTTTAAGAAAGGGAAAAAAGTGCTGCGCAACAGCAGCTGGGAGAGAGGAGTGAGAAAATATTGAAAGAAACAGCCCTGCAGCCACCAAGGTCAGTGAAGAAGGAGGGGGAGGAGGTGCTGCAGGAGCCAGAGCAGAAATTCCCCTGCAGCCCATGGTGAGGACCATGGTGGAGCAGGCTGTCCCCCTGCAGCCCATGGGGTACCACAGCGGAGCAGATCTCCACGCTGCAGCCCGTGGAGGAGACCATGGTGGGGCAGGTGGATGTGGCCTGAAGGAGGCTGCAGCCCATGGAGAGCCCCCGCAGGAGCAGACTCCAGGCCGGAGCTGCAGCCCGTGGAGAGGAGCCCACACAGGAGCAGGTGATCCGGTCGGAGCTGCCGCCTGTGGGGGACCCGTGCTGGAGCATTCGTTCCTGAAGGACTGTAACCTGTGGTACAGACCCATACTGGAGCAGTTCTCGAAGAGCTGCAGTTTGTGGGAAGCACACACAGGATCAGTTCCAGAAGGACGGCATCCCGTGGGAGGAACCCCACACAGGAGCAGGGGAAGAGAGTGAGGAAGAAGGAGCATTGGACACAAAGTGTTATGGACTGACTGCAACCCCCATTCCCCATTCCTCATTGCTGCTCGGGGGGAGGAGGTAGAAGAAGCTGCAGGCGGAGAAGGTGTTTTTAGTTTACTTTTAGTTTCTCACTGCTGTAGTCTGTTATTAATAGGCAATAAATTACATTAATCTCCCTTATGTTGATTTTGTTTTGCCTGTGACAGTAATTGTTGAGTGATTTCCCTGTGCCTATCTCAATCCACGAGCTTTTTTTTTTTTTCATGGTATTTTCTCCCTCCGTCCTTCCGAGGAGGGGGAGTGAGAGAACAGCGCAGTGGAGTTTAGCCGCCCATCAGTGTGAAACCACCACAATAATAAAAGTTTCTTCTGTACTTGGAGACAATACTACCAGAGGGAGCCCTGCAAGGATTAACTCTTTCCCCACTAAGCCTGGTGGTGCCAGCTGACTTTGGATTGCCTTCATGCCTCATAGTCCTAGAAGCAAACTGTAGCTTACCAAACATCCTATTAACCTTCCCACATCAAACCAATAGCATCAACCATACTCAGATACTCACATGAGACGGCAGTAGGACCTACAAGAGGGAGCTGTACTCACCTAACATCTGTGTGGCCTCCTGCAGCAACAGGCATGTCTGTGCTCTTTGTGGATGGCCTCTTTGTGCTTTCAAGAGCTTCTTGCACAGGGACATTGCTTGGGCCACATTAACCTCCAGGAACCGCAACAAGCACAGATCTTGGCATCCACAGCAAATATTTCTGCTGGACTGTTGCTATTTGGAGAAAACTTCTGTCACTGATATGGATGAGGAACACAGGTATATGGCCATGCTTTTTTTTACTTTGGTGCCATAAAAACATCCAGACTCTCCAAGACCACCAGTAAGCTGACAACTTAAAATGAACATGCAAAAGGGAACACACGGTATATATGCAGTCAAAAAGTTATTATCAGCTTAATTAAAATTGGTTTTATCATTAGTTGTGCTGATTCTGAAGGGAGACCTAGGGTGAACTGGACTGCATAAACTGAGGACAGTTGGGCAAAAAAATCTGGAAGAAAAATGGTAGGTCAGTGAAAATTATTTCATCATTATATCCTTAAACTATTCAACAAGCTGAACCATTCAATAGATTAATTTAATTTATATGGTTGTCTAGGTCCTGATCCAACTAGTTCTGTGTTGCATCATTCATTCCCTTGATATCATATAACAAAACACATTTTTAGTGTGATTTTTTTTTTTACATGAAGCAGTTTATTCCCTGTTTGAATTTTCATCATGTGGAGACAAAAATAAAATAAACCTCTGTACCATTACATTTCTAAATAGTTCCTATATACTCCTATTTCAGCATTATTTGGCAATGTAAGTCCCGTATCAGCTCCCAGGTGTTTAATTTTTGTTTTTTATACAGAATATGGGCCCACAACAATATTCCCGTGACAATCTTGTGCACCACAAAATTGGGTAGAATTGTCTTTAGTCATTTTCTTTCTGGCCCCATTTCTTTTCTACAGCTGTTATGGCTCTCCTAGTCACTCTGGCTTTTGTATTTGTTTTCATTCCAATTCCTAGTAGCTTTCTCTTGCCTTTATTTGTTCAGGTCTTTGCCAACTAAATATAAGTTTATATACTCTAAGGGTTACAGTGAAAGGATTAGTTCTTGAAAACTATCTGAACAGAAATACACAGATCAAAAAAAAAAAGTGATTTATCTATCCATTAAAAACAATTCATTTCATATCATGGATTGTAAATTGCCAGCCATTTGAACACCAATTATATGTTGATATAATATGACACTTGTCTTCAACACACCATAAATCTCTTTAAAAAGGAGAGTAGCATCATTTTTAGTGGCTCTAACTGGCAAATTTGGTAGTAGAGCCTTCTTTTCTATCTAATTCATGATTATTTAAAGACGCAATCTTGAAAATAACAGCCTTTAGTTCAGGAACGGACAATTATTTTGAGTTGTCTTGTAAATGAAACTAATTATGGAAAAAGTAACCCCCCAAGTGCTTGCTAAAATGCCAGCAGCTGTCTTACAATTTGGCAGTCTTACAAAACTATAACATTTCCTTGTGGTTATTTGACCTTTGTTCCTTCAGAGGCCTGTGTGTGTGCTTCACTAGACTGCTCCTGGTAGAGTCAGACCTAGTTACTTCTTTGCATACCAGTAAAGCTATGAGGCTTAGCACACACTTTGATTTGATATTGATACTGCTTTGTTCTATATTCTTAGAATATTTTTTCTGTCATTCACCATCAACAAATCTTCTATACTGTCAAAATACCATAGCATCTTCTGTAGCCCACTATGCCCATCATGTTCTGTGAAGGCAATCCTCACAAACAACTTTATGTGAAGCTGAAACTACATTAACTGTCTTTCTATGTCTCATAAAATTCTATTGAGTTCAGAGATTGATTACATCAGAGGTAAAATTTTATCCCCTGATTTTGAGGTATGTTTCACTTCCGTTCTATGTATTTCAGTAGTGGAGATAACACACATTTACAAATATTTTTGCAGCTAAAGCAAAACATGATGCAGTTTACATTAGATTTTTCAGATGGTATTGCCCTGAATAGCGTGTGATGTGACTGTACTACAGGTTTTTTTTCTGTTTGCACACCTTTCGTGAGAGACAACACAGCAAGTTCATCTCAATCGGGGCATAATTCATTTAGAAATTGTCTTGCATATGAGATTACTTCTGTCTTACAGACGAGGTCTAAAATCCTCTCTGGATGCACATATGTGAATGGTGACTGGCATGTTGGTGTCAGAGTCTAAGCACTGATGCCTTACAAAGTAGTGCTTCAGTGTTATGTCATGCACACTGCCAAGCAATGTTCTTTGTAGCAGTTGTCTCAATGGATCAGTCAAAGATGTTTCACAAAACATACACTGTGCACAAAATTTTATCTTATCCTGAACCTTCTGAAATACTTTTTGTCCTGTGGATGTTACCCTGATGACAGAGACTCCAGTTTCTTGTCATCTGTCTTGAATCCCTGAAATCAACATATATCTCACATATTTTTCTTTTACCATGAATCAGATTGCATCTGGACTGATTATGTTATTGTCAGCCAGTGTCATGACATCACTTCTTTAGCAGTTGATCATACTGTTTCTGAACTGATGTTATTCTTTCAGATCTTCAGCTGCTATAGGATTACACATTACATTCCCTAGATTCTGCTGTTGTGCTGCAACTTTCTTTTGTGATGTTGTGAAAAAATGGACACAGATTATTATGTTTTATTTGTAATTGTAATTGTAATTTTAATTACAGTGTCTTGAAAATTCGTGTTCGAATGGCTTCTCATCAAATCTAGTTTCTCAATATTGTTCTATTGCTCTTTCTCATATAGAATAATGTAGCGGTGAATTGGTGTTGTTCTAATAACCTGTTAAACTCTATGAATCAGAGAAACCTAAATTTCACTTTCATTTCTGTTAATCCACAGACAGAGCAAATTCACTTTAGGTGAAATTCTTTCTTTTATGTCTAGGCAAAACTCTGAATCTGTCACTGAAGACTGTATATCCATTCATTATTCTGTCATCCTTGTGTACAGCTTCCCCTTCAAACTCCCACGAATTGCTTCTAGGTATTGTCTAATCAGCTTTTTATGCAGAGCTGGGAGCTTTGATGATCACAGAATTGTAAGATCATAATATATCCCCAGTTGGAGGGACCAACAGGGGTCATCAAGTCCAACTCCTGGCTCCACACAGGACTACCTAAAAAGCACCATACTAGATCACCATACTAGTTCTGCATTCTGCTCATCTGTTTATTGCAGATTCCACTACTTGTCTCCATATGGGTTATTAATTGTATTAATGACAAAGAACTGGATACTAATTCTTGTCCCTTACAAATATTACGTGAGTGTGGTCTTTGAAACTGACATCTGCTGGACATACAACACACCACTCCTTTATATACATGGTATCAGGTATCGAGTTCAAAACTTGTTTACTAAGTCTGATGGTGTACATACACTGTACTAAGTCTATGGAGCCAGATGGGATCCACCTGAGGGTACTGAGAGAACTGGAGGCAGTGCTGTCCAAGCTTGTTTCCATTTATTATCAACAGTCCTGGCAATCAGGGAAGGTCCCACTTGACTGGTGACTAGCAAATGTGACACCCATCTACAAGAAAGGCCGAAAGGAGGACCCAGGGAACTACAGGCCTGTCAGCCTGACTTCGGTGCCAGGGAAGGTTATGGAGCAGATCTTCTTGAGTGCCATCATGTGGCACATTCAGAGCAGCCAGATGATCAGGCCCAGTCAGTATGGGTTTATGAAAGGCAGGTTCTGCTTGACTAACCTGATCTCCTTCTATGACAAGGTGACCCACTTAATGGTGGGGGGAAAAGCTGTGGATGTTGTCTACCTAGACTTTGGTAAGGCTTTTGATGCAGTTTCCACAGCATTCTCCTGGAGAAGCTGGCTGCTCATGGCTTGGATGGGCGTATGTTTGCTGGGTTAAAAACTGGCTGGGTGAATGGGCCCAAAGAGTCTTGATGAATGGAGTTAAACCCAGTTGGAGGTTGGTCACTGGTGGTGTCCCCCAGGGCTTGGTAATGGGGCTAGTTCGCTTCAATATCTTTGTCAATGATCAGGACGAAGGGATTGAGTGCACCCTCAGTAAGTTTGCAGATAACACTAAGGTAGGCAGGAGTGTTGATCTGCTTGAGAGCAGGAGGGCTCTACAGAGGGATCTGGATAGGTTGGACCAATGCGCTGAGGCCAACAGTATGAGGTTCAACAAGGCTAAGTACTGGGTCCTGCACTTGGGGAACAACCCCATGCAATGCTACAGGCTTAGGGAAGAGTGGCTGGAAAGCTGCCTGGCAGAAAGGGACTTGGGGGTACAGGTCGATAGCCAGCTGAATATGAGCTAGCTGTGTGCTCAGGTGGCCAAGAAGGCCAACAGCATCCTGGCTTCTATCAGAAATGATGTGGCCATCAGGACTAGGGAAGTGGCTGTCCCCCTGCACTTGGTTCTTGTGAGGCTGCACCTGGAATTTTGTGTTCAGTTTTGGGCCCCTCACTCCAAGAAGGACATTGAGGTGCTGGAGTGTGTCCAAAGAAGGGCAGTGAAGCTGGTGAAGGGTCTGGAGAACAAGTCTTATGAGGAGTGGTTGAGGGAACAGGGGTTGTCTGGCCTGGAGTAAAGGAGGCTCAGGGGAGACCTTATCACTTTATACAACTGCCTCAAAGGAGGCTGTAGCAAAGTGGAGGCTGGCCTCTTTGCTCAAGCAACAAGCCATAGGACAAGAGGAAATGGCCTCAAGTTGCTCCAGGGGAGGTTTAGGTTGGATGTTAGGAAAAATTTCTTCACTGAAAGGGTCGTGAGGCATTGGAACAGGCTGCCCACGTCAGTGATTGAGTCACCATCCCTGGAGGTATTCAAAAGACGTGTGGATGTGGTGCTTAGTGACATAGTCCAGTGGTAGACTTGGCAGTGCTAGGTTAATGGTTGGACTAGATGATCTTAGATCATATGCATGTACCATATGTACCATATATAATACTAATGTTCTACCAGACTGCAGATTATAGTTTATTTTACTTACTGATACTGCTTCTGTGTTTACTGAGTTGATCATATTCAAGTTCAGCAAGAAATCTGATATTGTCCTCAATAAATTTCTCCCTGGACATGAAAAAATGACAAACTACTGCATTTATGATGCTTTATTCCAAAGGATGGCAGATCAATGTCTCACATTTCTACAACTATATGTGCAATTTCTCTGTGTGAGATCTTGCTTTAAATGTTTTATCCTGATTCTGAAGTGAGCTGATGGGTTCTCCAAATCTAGCCTTGCTTACTGTCTTGTGTAAGAGATTGTGCTAACTTGTCATTATTTGGTTTGAACATGGTGACTTCTTCTTTGTCCTGATATGATTTATGAGGCTTTGTAGAGTATCAGCTGTCAGTGAGGTTAATTTTAACCCTGATATATTACTCAGTTTCTAATCATTTTTGCTTCTTTTCCCTTCTCCTTTTCTGCCCTCTCTTAAAAAATGGATGTGACTTTTAAAATATTTCCACATATTCCTGGACTGATGGGCCACAATCAAACCTCATTTGGTTACTGGCATATTCTATATGAAAATGCAAATTTCAGCCTGCAATTTCAAGAATTTACTTTTTGGTACTTCTCATTGTTTTGCAGCCCTGCACCACTTGAGAAGTAGTGTCATCTTTGAGATCATACAAAACTTTCTTTGCTACCTAAACATTCTTAATAGCCTGTCTAAAAATAAAGCACCTCAGTGGTCTGTTGTACGCTTATCAAGAGGTCTACAATGAGGTATGGATGGGCTGCATACAAATGCAGCTGTTCTATCCAGTCAATCATTTGTACTCATCTTTCTGTTTCCTCACTTTCAGATTCCACAGCAGACTCCAGCTTTTATGTTCCAGCAGCTTCAGCATCTACTGGCCATCTTCATCTGGCTATGTGTTTGGAGAGTGCCCACTCCAAATTCCTGCACTGCCTCCTGTACTTTGAAATCCTCTTTTGTTTGGGGGGTTTTGTTTTGTTTTGCTGCCTTTTCTTAACCTGATCTGAAGGCTACCATACAGAATTAAAAGCTCCTACTCTCAAGAATGTTGCCAACTAGAAGTAAGGATTAATCTGTAAAATTTCATATGGCAAATATGAGCTCCAGTTCAGTATATTATTTAGCTATATGAAGTCTTAGATATAAAGAGTTCAAAAAAAACCCTTTACAATAGACTTCAATGACCTTCATTCATGGCTGCTTCTATCAACAAGCAAGAATCATAAAACAGTGCACTCCAATACACTCCAAAGGATGTCTCTAGACATCATGGTCTCCGAGTCTCTTGAAAGGGCAAGAACATTTAAAAGATAGCTTGGAAATCCTATTTTTTTATTTATTTCTTTTTATAGTATTTTTCTATTTAACCATGTTATTTCTAGTTTTTCTTCTGTAATTGTTCCTATTTTACCCTAAGTGAACAATTCTGCATATACTCTTTGCTTGAGTCACACCATATTTACTATATTGTTCTTGTTAACGGCAATATCCCGTATTTGTCAGGCACTTTGGATAAGACTGAGATCCTCTCTGTAAAAGGCGACTTGGTGACTTACATATGACTAATTGCATTGACAGTTCAACATATTTCACTGGTAGTTGCTCATTACACAGAACAGTGCAATTAGAGAGCTGTGGAGCCTGTTGAACACTTGCCACCCTGTGCTGCCCAAATCCCAAAGCAAGAAAACAGTGATCAGCATTGGTAACACATTCCTCTTAATCCACATCAATGTTTTGTAAAATATTCATATTCCTCTGAAACACAGAATATTGTCAGATCAGGATTTTCTAGCAGAAAGGTGTTCTGGTAGAACACAGAATGACTTTCAGCCATTTCTACTTCACACCTTTTTGATGGTTAATGAGAGGGTGCTCAAGCCATCATCTTTCTTGCACAGATGGCAGCCCTACAGGCTACTCTGGGACTTGTGAAGGAAGTAGACAGCTGATTAGTTATTTTCCTTGCTCCTAGCAGCTGCAAAAGTTTCCAACAGTGAGGGCAGAGATCTGGCAGCTTTTTTGACCTCATCCAGTCCTCCGTTCCTTTCTCATGCTCCCTACTGTTTCACATGCTCCTCCTCTAACCTTGTAAACTAATCAGGAATGGAGAGTTCAAACTCTTTTCTGCAGCTGCAACAGCTGTTCCAAGAGGGCTTAAGTGTCTGCACACCTTTCATCATTTCTAGAGCATAATTGTTAAGTCTGGATGTACAACTGTAAAGACAAAAAAAAATCCCTTACTAAAGTTGTCAGGTCATTAGTTCGCATCATGTGATGTTGTCATGCTGTTATATGAAGCACTTTTTGAGTCTGCTATGTATACAGGTCAAGGCCAAAATATACCAAAAGGCTTCCCAGCCCTTGTAGTTTTGGTAGCTAAAAGCTATGTCAGACTGTCTTGTTTTAATTCTGTTGGATTTTTTTTTTTTTTCCGCAATTTGTTTGCATGTTTTTTGGAGGGGCTGTAGGTTAGTGGCTGGAACACAGCCTTGTTTTCTTTTATTGGCCTGTATTCTTTGATGATGACTTCTAAGTTTCTCTATGGAGTTGAGGAGAGGCAGTGAGTTACAAACCATCTTGATGCTCACGTACCCAAGAGTTGGGCCACTGTGGAACATCAAAACAACCAACAGGTGGATCAGACTGCTAAGATCAAAGTGGCTCAGGTGGACCTGGACTGGCAACATAAGGGTGAATTATTTATAACTTGGTGGGCCCATGACACCTCAGGCCATCAAGGAAGAGATACAAAATATAGATGAGCTCATGACCGAGGGGTGGACCTGACCATGGACACTATTGCACAGGTTATCTATGATTGTGAAACATGTGCTGCATTCAAGAAAGCCAAGCGATTAAAGCCTCTCTGGTATGGAGGACAATGGCTGAAATATAAATACGGGGAGGCCTGGCAGATTAATTATATCACACTCCCACAAACCCGCCACAGCAAGCGCCACTTGCTTACAATGGTGGAAGCAAGCACTGGATGGCTGGAAACATATCCCGTGCCCCATGCCACTGCCTGGAACACTATCCTGGGCCTCGAAAAGCAAGTCTTATGGTGACATGGCACCCCAGAAAGAATTGAGTCAGACAACGGGACTCATTTCCGAAACAACCTCATAGACACCTGGGCCAAAGAGCATGGCATTGAGTGGGTGTATCACATCTCCTATCATGCACCAGCCTCTGGGAAAATTGAATGATATAATGGACTCCTAAAGACTACACTCAGAGCGATGGGTGGGGGGACATTCAAACATTGGGATACGCATTTAGCAAAGGCCACCTGGTTAGTCAACACTAGGGGATCTGCCAACTGAGCTGGCCCTGCCCAATCAAACCTTTACATACTGTAGAAGGGGATAAAGTCCCTGTAGTGCACACAAAAAACATGTTGGAGAAGACAGTTTGTGTTATTCCTGCCTCAGGCAAAGGCAAACCCATGCGTGGGATTGTTTTTGCTCAAGGACCAGGGTGCACTTGGTGGATAATACAGAAGGATTGGGAAGTTCGATGTGTACCTCAAGGGGATTTGATGTTGGGCGAGAAGGGCCAACAATTTAAAGTGTATGATATTAATTGTTGTATAATACTGTATGTTATCAC
This sequence comes from Chauna torquata, assembly GCA_013399475.1. NCBI lineage: Eukaryota > Metazoa > Chordata > Aves > Anseriformes > Anhimidae > Chauna > Chauna torquata. The sequence goes on along the minus strand of VXAL01017794.1, from coordinate 78,020 downwards.
TACTGTGGTTGCTATATGCCATACTATATGTCATATTAATGGTATTAAGTAAGAATCACCCAGACTAGATGAGGACGAATAAATTCTGATAGAACCGGACAAGCGCAGGGGTGATGGGCTCAGGACTGGTTTCAGCATGCAACAGTCCAACATCATACACCATCTCTCCTGCCCTGAAGGACTGTTATGACAGACGGAAGCTAAGTCATTGAGTAAAAAAACTCAGTGAATATTTTATGAACATTCTATGGACATTTCATACGGGTGGTCCTTAGACTAAGAGAATGATCTCTGTAAATAAATCGAGGAGTGATGATTAATGAGGATGTATGGGAAAGTGTGGGACTTGAACGTGACATAAATGATGTAGAATAAGGGGTGGATATTGTCATGGTTTTGGCTGGGATAGAGTTAAATTCTCTTTGTAGAGGTTCACACAATGCTGTGGTTTGGATTTGNTCATTATTATTATTATTATTATCATTATCATTATTTTCCCTTTCTTTTCTGTCCTATTAAACTGCCTTTATCTCAACCCACGAGCTTTTACTTTTTTTTACGATTCTCTCCCCCATCCCATTGGGTTGAGGGGGGATAGTGAGCGAACAGCTGTGTGGTGCTTAGCTGCCTGCCAGGTTAAACCACAACAAAACCTTAACCTCTGGTTCTGAAAGGAGTAGAACACGTTAAAGATACTAGTGCTCAGTGAAGAGTTATATTTTAGGTGTCTCCAAGATACATTTCAGTTTCTTTTTGAGTGTGAACCAGGAAGATGTAATGTCATTCCTAAATTCCTGGTGTAAGAGCTGGGAGATTTAAGTGGGAAATACCACTGCTACTTATATGGAAACACTCGAGGAGTTTTTGTTTTTGTTTTTGTTTTTTTTTTGAATGAGGACATTTGCATTTCAGGGACAGGGTTACGATTTTTGAATAAAAAAAGTAGGATTAGGCAGGCCAAGCATATCTACAAGGTGGCCATACTACAGATATCAGAGCAAGATTATAAATCTGGACTAGTGATTAAGGGTCATCTTTGTGGTGGTAATTGTCACTGATAAGCCTGTGGATCTTTAGGAAAACGCAGAAGACATCTCTAGTCAGGCCAATATTTCTTTTGTTTCTACTCACCACAAGCCAGAATAGGACCAAAGATTTTGACGTCACACACAGAAGGATACAAAGCAGTACCCTGCACCTGTGTGGTGAAGGCAGGAATTATAAAACTGTCTTTCGGTAACACACTAGCATCCATGTGGATACCTTTTAGAGAGAGGAAGCGCATGTGCCATGAGTTTATTAAAAGCTTTCCTGGAAGGTAACGATCTTTTTGTAATTATCATTCCATGGCAGAAAAAATACCAGAAAGTGAGCAAAATGTATTCTTTCTCCAGGACACAGCGTTAAAATATAAAGGAAAGAGGTAAAGAAAACAAGCATGAAAAGCTACCAAATCCTATCAGCCCTCTTGTTTCTATCTATCTAAGCTGTGAACTTAGGTTTTAGAGTGTATTTTTCAGCCACCTGCAAAGTTTTGATGCCTCTATTTCTTTACATAGAGTGGGACATGTTTACAAATCATCTGTTGTGTTTTTGGTTTGCTTTTGATGCCACTTCAGTACTATATTCTAAATATTACAAATATGCTTCTTTTTCCCTCTGAACTTGATAGTCCTGGTGATCTTCTTGTAACTTATAAGTTCACCACAGTGAAGCATATTTCATAGGAAAATGCTACTGATATTAACTGCAGGAGTGGCAGGGGTTATTCTTCATAAAGTTAAGACCATAATGCCTTTTTTGATCTTTTTGATCGGCAAGGAGATTCACAATAAGCGATACCATGAACAGGAAAAGAACTGCATCAATTAACACAAATTAACATCCCTTATGCAAGTCTGGAAAAGCACAGACATGAATGGGAAGGAACGTGATATATTTTCCCTTGTGCAAACTGAATCCCCAAGTTTCATTTCACTTTACACTGTTAGAATTAAAGCCTTACATAGTCTTAGAAATTTACACCAAGGCCAGCTGTTGCACAGACATGACTTTAGATTTAGCAACTGATAAACTTCACAAAAAGTAGCTCTAATTTTCTAGACTCACTGATCTGTATCTCACCTATACAAATCCCTGCATGGTGCCTTGCTTTTATGCATTTTTCCAAGTTCTCGGATCATACCACAGGGGAGAGGAGGAGAAAATTAATTACACTGTATTTGTATTATTTTTCCTGACTAATGAGTTTGTCCAGAGGAACATCCCTGTAGGTTTTCTGCTGCCTTTCTCTGTATGTCTCTGTTTTGTCTTGTAACTCTCAATGTAAACACTCTCCAATATTAATTTCCTCTGTTTCTTTAAAAAAATCATGCTACTTTCTCTCACAAAAACACTTTATGAGTTAATCTGTCAGGGATAAGTTTACTCACTTGCCCAAAATGCACCTCTTTAAGCACTGATGCCACTACTCCTTGCTTAAAGATCTATTTCATATTAAACTCCACTTCTTCTAAGGGTTACTAGTCCTTTCCTGAGACTGGATGTCATAACAAGCCGGTATAGCAGGTCACATGAAGCTGAGAAAGATGTTTCTGTATTTTTTCCAGAAGTGGCTTATAGAAAGAAAAAAATATGTTCAGAATTTGGAACTCGAAAGGAGGAGAAGGAAATGCCTGAGCCCCATATTGAGGCAGTACTTCAACATATGTATTTGGTGTCCTTGGCTGCTTTATTCATCCACTCGTATGGGTGGATGACAAATACAGTCTAGAATAATCTGAGTGCTAGATGTAAGGCTCAGAGTCAAAGCACAATAGGAGATTTCTTGCACTTAATTCCCTTTATGGTTACCACAGTGATTCAAATCTTGGATGAAATCTTGGAAGCAATAGACCAACAATGCAGCAAAGGCTGTAATTTGTTAAATAAGCTATGATATCACTAAACAAATTTACTGATTCTTGAAAAAAAAAAAAATTGATCAGATTGTGGACATTAAAATATATAGACAAAAAAAGTCACCACCACCAAAGGCAGTTTGGTTGGCTAATTAGATCTAACTGAGAACGTATGCCATAAAAATTGTTAATTTGGCATCTATCACAAAAAAAAAAAGGCAAAGATCTCACCCTTTAAATACACTTAATGTTTAGAATTGAAAAATAAAGGATAGTAAATCCAATAGCAGAAAGATTTAAACATTTTAGTCTCTGTTTCGATGAAGTTCTACAGCAGCTTAATGACAATTTTAAATACTTAGTTTGTGGACAAAGAAGAGGGAGAGACTAAAATAAGAAAAGCATCCTTTGAACAAATTAGAAGGCTGATTAGGATTGTCATTTTATCCCTGTTTCACAGAAGCAGTGAAATTTGTGATGGAAAAAATGCAAAATAAATAAATAAATAAACAAATAAATAAAGATCATTTGTCCAAATCTGTAACAGTGTGCCTTTTACATTACATCTCTATTTGTAGTTGTGTAATTTGGTCTAGTTTTACATGACTGTAATAGTCAGACTTCTGTCACTTCCACTGCATTATTTCACAGTCTAATAGACTTCACATAATAGACATCTATGTTTTTACTAATATTCTTTTATGGAAATCTAAGTTATGCTTCTTCCTCATTTCAGTATTTTCAAGCATCTTTATAGATGTTGTACCCATTTATTCACTATTAAATAAAGCACCATACAATGTTAAACTAGACCAGATGACCTCCAGAGGTCCCTTCCAACCTTAACCATTCTGTAATCCTCTGTTTTAAAGTGCTGATATCTGATAGTTAGTTAGTCTTGATATCTGCTTTTTTTTTTTCCCATGTTCACTGAGGTTTATCTGGAAAAAAAAAAAAAAAAAAAAGCGCCAGAGTGCTATGTTCTATGTGATCTTTTAGGATTTATGTCATTAGTATAGAATGTAGATTTGCTTATTTTCTTCTTATCAGTATATGTAGGCACAACTCAAATTGTTATATTGTCATCTACATTTCATAATTTCCTCACCAGTTTCTATCTATTGCCCACACAAGAAGTACTCTTGCAGGCAATATGAATCCAGTAGTGTAAACTGTTTCAATTCTATACATTAAGAAAGAATATTAAGACCAGTAGAATATTATGTAAATCAGAAGGAGTCCAGTTCTTGAATACTGTCTACTCATACAGTCCCCTTATCAGAAATAATATAGTCAAATTAGAAAAACAGAAAGACAGTGCGGACAAAGAAAATAATTAGTGTGCAATCAAATACCACTAGGAAGTGACAAGTTCAAAAGAAAAAGTAAAATTAAATAGTTCTGTGTATAATGGGAATTATGCCACAGAAGTCTGTGAGCCTTGAAAGTTTATTGGCATTTTAAAAGCAATTGAAAAAATTGGAAGAAAAAAATCCATCAAGGACTACTTATCCCAAGCCACCATCTCTGGATCAAGAAGGATACTGATCTGAGGAGTTTCAAGTTTCTTTCTTTCAATGTTCTGAGAATTTATGGAAGCTGAAAATTCCCGGCATATCTGCAAATGGGTATGCGGTCAGGAGGCAATACTCAAACTGTTGTTTTATTTATTTTGCTCTTGCATTCTCTACAGGATGCTAACAAACCATACTCACCAAAGGCATTGTCTTTGAGCTATCAGCTGAAATATAGGGTACTATCAGATTTCCTAACGGACTGAGAGGCAATGTGTGCTTCTCAACTGGCTCTCTATAAAGGATGAACTCCCCAGCATAAGCAGGCCCTTCCAAACTGTGCTAACTCCTAACCAATGTGCTGGTAAATCAACCCTGCTTCTCTGTTCCTCACAGGAGAAACAGTAAATCACTCTACTTTAGTTTCACAAAACAGTGGAAGGAAATTCCATTTGTGTCATTTACTGGGCACATTTATTATTGGGTTCTTTTCTGAGGAAGGAAAGCACAAGGCAGAGAATTTTGCAAGTGGCAATAGAAATATTGATGTATGAAGGAGGAGAATAGAGAAAAACATGTTGCTTTGAGGGATTTAGGTAGGAAATTTGGCTAAGGCACTACTATATTAGGATGTGGAATATGTTGCCACATGATACTAATTCTGATGTTTTAATATTTTGTTACTTTTTTAAATTCCATAGCCCTAACAGAAATGATTTCTAATTGTTGAAAAATTAAATTATCTTTCAGGAAAAGATACCAGGTGAGCATTAAATTTAAATAATTTCAGTTGGGAGTTGGAAAGCTCTTCTTTATCTTTTTTATTATTATTATTATTATTATTTCTCCATGTCTCTACATACTTTTTGAATTTCCTTTCAATTAAAATTGTTAGAGGAGCAAAATCTTCCTCACAAATATTTTGATGAACTAAGTGGTCTTTAATGTCATCAGTTATTCTTTCTCATCAATAATTTATGACACCTAAATCTTGTTTCAAATGATGTTCATAGAAAATGAGTTTTCAGCTAATAGTACTTTTAAATTTTTTTCAATAAACAAGGTGAGTTGATTAAATTATATTTCAGCAGTGAAATTATATGTAAGTAATGTCACCCAACCAGTAGATAATATGACTAAGATAAGCAGTGACTATATGAATAGTACATTTTGGCAGCAAGCAACAGAAAGCATTTTTCCTACAATGATGAGTTTGCAGACATAATTACTAGAATGAATATGTTCTTCAAAAAGCTATAAGGAAAGTTTGAGTAGAAAAACTTGCTGAATCCCATAATCTGTTCAAAAATAATTAATGAATTGTAACTGAGAATATTAACCTAGCATAGTTCAACCATCTTCCCGGCTGAATCTCGATCTCCTACTTTATTATACTGTCCTTTTTGCAAAAAAGTTATTACATAGTCATTCACATAGAAAAACTGACAATGGAAAAAATGTTGTAAAACCAGAAATAATATTTAATGCTATCTAGCATTATTTGTGTCAGCCAGAATTAGATGCTTTTGACATCTATTATTACAGTACTGAAGCAAATGTATAAATAAGGACTATAAAGACTTTAACCATGAAGACTGTTTCAATAATTTTTCATAGTGATTTTTCATAGTGAATCACCCAACAGTGATTTTTCTAGAAAATCAGAGCTCCACATTTTGTCCTATTTTTTAAAACTAGTCAGCCCTTTTGAAGTCGAGTCTAATTTTATCCATGAAACTATGTGCTTTAGTAAAATCTAATGTAAATCTTACATGCAGGGAAAAAGAAATGTTCATATTGTCACAATGAATGCTAATTTGCAGTGTTGATCGTGCAGGGACTGGGGTCAGTGCCTAAAATGATTAATTTGTCAAAGTAACATAACCAAACCTATCCTCCCTTTTCTGATTAAGTTCTGTTGGATTATTCATATTCTTTGAAAATATTAAACAATATACTTTGAAAAAGTATAGTAATATTAATGAAAGAAGTAAAGACTCAGAGAACATTAAGAAGCTAAATTGAACAAAGGTTATTATCTCAAAAACACAGTACAATTATCCCAGAGGGAAAGCAAAAAGGTTTTGTAAATATACATCATATATACATATAGATAAGTATATATATGTATGTGAAGTATATTGAATATACTGAAGTATTATCCTTGTAAATGGTAATGATATAAAAAAAAAACATTTAAGGAACAAGAATGATAAAAGAATCTGAAGTTTCATATAACAAACAAAATAGCAATAGCTGAAAAATGTAGTGTCTGGGCCAAGGTAGTGTTCTTCAGATGCCAGGTGTATGAATTTGTACCATCATCGTATGTTAAAACTTCCTTTGCAAATATACTTTGAATGGATCTTTTCTAGAGAAATTCCATGACAAATGACTATTCCATCACATAAAATTATTACTGATTATTTGTGTTGAAATGTAGGTTCATGATTGGGATGATTAAGTCATTTGTTAACTCAAAAGGTAGAAGGAATCCAGGATGGAAGAGCTGGCAGCCTCTAGGCTGAACTGCCTAACTAAGACAGGACTGCCTGAATAATCATTTTCTTCGTTATGAAGGAAGCTAACAGCAACCTCTGCCTTTCTGTTGCTTAATACTTTTCATTGTGGTTAATGCTTTTGCCCTTCTGCTTGAAGCATATCTCTGCTATTTGGAAAGGGAGTGTCTTATAGATAGTGATTTTTTTTCCTTGTAATATCAAAGGCAATCTATTTTCTGGTAAAATATAATCTTATGAGAATTACCATTGCAATTTCACCATTTGCATTTCTTGTGAAAAGTGTCACAGACACTGCAGGAATCCTAGCATGCTAAGGCCCAGATCACATCACTGTCACAATAAACTGATTGTACTGGAAGTTACCCATGCAGTTGTAGTATGGCAAGAGGAAGAATAATTATGGAATTCACTTCAATTACATGATTGTATATTGCGTTTCCCCACAGATCTTAGCCTCCTTCTGTGCACAGAGGAAACATAAAAGAGGACAAAACCTTATAACATGAAGAGGTATGTCCTTATCCCATGGACTAAAAGGACAGAAGAGTAGTGTTTTATTATGAATGCATTCATAGCACAGAGTTAATATTCCCCTAAAATAATATAACTTGAATTACAGAAGAAATTTTAAAGAAAAAAAAAAATCCAGTTGATTCTTGCTAGTCAGGGAGAAGTTCCTTGGTGCCTGCCATAATATAAAAGCTCATTTGTTTATGATTTGTATCTACCATTACTGTATAGAGAATATTGTGCTTTGTTTAAAACAACCTGAGTCACTGTCTTCTAGACCTAGACAATTGTCTTTGTGCACCAACATTAACAACTATAATTGTGTTAGTGCTTCAGAAAGGAAGAGGTCTGGGACAGCTTCAAAGGCACCTTCTCTCTTGTTCCTGTGTTCACTTTTTTTTCTTTACAAAGGATGACAAGGTCCCTTTGAACTTCTTTATTTGAGTGGTTGATAATTAAAGTCAGTCCAAAGGCACATAGTAAAAATTAATTGCCAACATCATTGCTACATGACTTTTGTATACAGGAAAGTCAAAATACAGATTTGGTCCTATGTATTTGTGTAAATTTATAAAGGAACACAACACTATATATTCTAGAAAAGGTATCTCCCTTGAAGACAGACAAGACAAGTTCAATTCCCAGATGTTCCACTTGATTGCTAAGGAAAATTATTTGGTCCTGTGGATATTAGTTTCTTCATCTATATAAAAGGGAAAGGATGTTTACTGCCTTCAAATGTTTCTTAATATTCTTACTAAAGACTATTGTCATTCTTTAATTGTACAAAGAAACACAATAATTAGACAGAAACTAAACAAGTGGACTTCTGAACCAGTTGACTTTTTACTTGTGAATAGCACTTGTGGAAGTGACTGCCTAATTAGTAGGCCTCCTCCAACATCTTTTTTCTCAAGAATAGAAAAGAAGTCAAAACTCATACTTACGGTGAAACTAAAACATACCTGTTTCAGCTTTTTGTTGTTGTTGTTTTGTTTTGTTTTTTGTCTCTGATATTAGAAGTCTGTCTGTTGGGATATGTTGGATTTATATATCTTTGAGCTTTTCTTCAGTCACCAATATCGTATTCATCCACGAGAAATATGTGAGTTAATATTAATTTTGTAAGGTACGTCCCCTGCTACTAAAGAATGGTAATGGGTGAAAATGTTAGGAATGTTGGGTAGCTGGGACATAGCATATACTCACACAGGACTGATATTGGATCCTGAAACACGCTTATTTCTTTGAACATTGGATTTAGCCAACAGCCTCCTGAGAGAGTATGACAAACAAAAAATACGTATCTGGATAATTCTGTAGGAAAGCATATAAAATAACTATTAGTAGAATCTCATTACACTTTTACGATAACATTTTAAATTTTTATGTCATATTCCACTTAAATATGAAATCTGCCAGAATTAGGTGTTTAAAACATCTAACATTTCTAAAAGGTTCTAGATCTAATACCTATTTTGTTCCTTTTCCCTTTCATTCTCCTCCCCCAACTTGATTTTCTCTCTAGTACCAACTAAAGGCATACCTGAAACTGTGCTTAAGCAGGCCCCAAACCATCTGTAAAGTAGCGATGAGTCAGAAAAAACATGGGAAGTATTTCTGAAAAAGTCTACTGACCTTTGCTAGATAATAGTATTTCCAGGTTATCTATCTGAAGAAAAGATTTCAAGAAAACTTGAAAGTTGATGCTTTCTTAGTCCACATAAGTTTGAGAACTTTTGGACCACGAGGGCCACTAATGGAGATAGTCATTGTTAGGATGCTGTGATGTGAAAAAAATATGTACATAAATGAAGAAGGAGTTAGACAGACCTTAAGTTGCTTTAAAAAAAAAAAAAACAGACACAGAAAGTAGTGTAAATGCTTCTCTAAAAATTATGTAGAGAAAAAGGCTAATGTGGTGGTTTTACCCAGCTAAACAGCCGACCTCCACCACAACCGCTTACTCACTCCCCCTCCTCAAAGGAACAGGGGGAGAAAATATGATGGACAAGGGCTCAAGGGTTGAGATAAGGACAAGCAGGTTACTCACTAATTATCGTCAAGGGGAAAACAGACTCAACATAGGGAGACTAATATAATTTATTACTATCACTAGCAAACTAGAGCAGTGAGAAACTAAAAGCAAACTAAAAACACCTTCCCCCCATCCGCCCTCTTCTCCCTCCTCCCCCCGAGCGGCGCAGGGGAACGGGGAATGGGGGCTGCGGTCAGCCCATATCGCTTCGTCTCTGCTGCTCCTTCATGGTCACTCTCTGTTCCCCTGCTCCAGCGTGGGGTCCCTCCCACGGGATGCCGCCCTTCCAGAACGGGTCCTGCGTGGGCTTTCCACAGGCTGCAGCGTGGAGATCTGCTCCATGTGGTACCCCATGGGCTGCAGGGGGACAGCCTGCTCCATCATGGTCCTCACCACGGGCCGCAGGGGAACTTCTGCTCCGGCACCTGGAGCACCACCTCCCCCTCCTTCTGCACTGACCTTGGTGGCTGCAGGGCTGTTCCTCACTCCTCTCACTCCCAGCTGCTGTTGCGCAGCAGTTTTTTCCCCTTCTTAAATATGTTCTCACAGAGGCACCAACAACATCGCTCACTGGTTCAGGTCTGACCAGTGACGCGTCCCTTTTGGAGCGGGCTGGAGCTGGCGCTTATCTGACATGGGGCAGCTTCTGGAATCTTCTCACAGAAGCCACCCCTGTGGCCCCCCTGCTAGCAAACCTTTACCACGTAAACCCAGTACAGCTAAGTAAAAGCAGGAAATCAAGCAAACAATAAGGCTTAATTTTTTCAAGTCAATTGTGCTTAAACATACCTCTTGCTAGAAAAGCCCAGATAAAAAGATTTTTTTCTCGCTGAGCATGAAGAAATTATAACACTTTTCCATGGGCTAGGAATCCACCTTTCAAAACTGGTTTGTTTTTTTTTTTTTTTGAAATACTCATAGGTTGCGATGAAAATGTTTCAGATTAGTATAGGCATCTCTGAGGGATTCCCAATAACCAGGATTGCTGAAGTGTTCTCAAAATTAGTTGGAGAAGGATTGGATCTCAAATTTATTTTCTTTTCATTCCAAGCATAAACATATTTTTTATTGTTTTCCTGTTGTTTCTTATCTTTATATAAATGTCATAAAAGCCACTTTTACTTGTTGCTATAAGGGTCTGCCTATTCCTCTCTCAACTTTCCTAGTGTAGTGAAAAGAAGCCATCTGAATAGAGATTGCTCCTGGCACTTCTAATCATAGGCTAATTTGAATGTTATTGAAGGGAAAGAGAATGTCCAGATAGTGAATGACAGAACAGAACAAGAAAGGTAGACAACTGACCTTGATTACAACCTAGAGTTGTCACTAAACATTACACAAATCCTTAGGAACTGCTGTTTCATAAATTATTTGTGACATTTACTATAAATATTGAATTAGAACTCCTGTGGTGTATTTAAAGCAAAATGAAAATGTCTTTAAAGTAATAAGATGATATGGTACTTATTATGGCCCCAATAAACCCTCATGTAGCATTAACAGAATATCTTACACCTATACCAAATTGCCATAGGCTCATGTACTGATACAGATTTCTATTTACTTCCTTGGGATTTTGCTTGCTCTTTGGGACTGCATTAACATGCCAGTTTGTATATTTTGAGCCTTTATGACTTTCTTTTGAGTCTTACCTATCCTCAGATGTTTATAGTATCACTCATGTTAATAATTTGTTTTGCAATATCAGCTAGAAAATCAGTCAAAATCAGTAATATGCTTTTTATGTAGCTTCAGAAATAATTTTATAATTAGCCTATTGCTATAATTAGCATGTTGGCCTGAATTAATGGACAACATGTGTTGCTTTTGATGTTGTTCCATCTGGGAAAAGAAATTGACAACAAAAGCTTGGTATCCTTAGTTCAGTTCTGTTTCTTTCTAAGAATAAACAAATATGCTAAGATGCAAGCTCAGATTCTGAGAATATACTTGTTTACTTGGGAACAAGAGATTTTTTTTCCTTATCATAGGTCTAAACTTCTTCCTTCTAAAATCCTGACCTGAAAGGTTCCTTTTCTGGTTTTCCAAGAATCCCTGCTATGTTGGAGACTGCCCACACAGTTAAGCACTGCTCCCTAATAAAGTAAAATTAAAAATTAAGAAAAAGGTGTAACTGACAGTTTACCAGTAGAAGCCTTCTAATGGTATAGTAGGAGTAAAACATAAACAAAAAAAAAAGGTCTTGCTCACTCTTAAGGTGGAGGTTGTTGCGGAAAGGATTATAAGACAGGACTTCAGCATGACAAAAATCTGAGCTATTCCTTCTAAAACCAGAAAATTCTAAACACATTGTTCAACACAGGGATTGCTTCATCTAGGTTTTAAAAGCAACATGATTACAGTGCAGTCCAACACTCCTAAAATAATTGCTTACCTTCCTAAATTATGCTTTACTTCCCATAGTAAGAAGTAGATGCCTCAACATCAGAGAGTTATTCAAAGCTGTTACACAGGTATCTTCTTTCATTCCCAGAATGTCTCAACAGAGCATGCTAAATATCATACCTTGTTTTAAGAAGCCCAACTTTTATTTGGAATTGCATGTTATCTTCTTTCACAGCTATTTTAAAATCTCATGACTGTTTCTTTCTGTATGTCCAGATACAGTCCCGAATGCCCTACAGAGTCAGTTAAGGATTACTTGATGTGTGCATTGAAATGTCTTAATGCTATGTGCCTAGAACTCAAGCCTTCTGTTTCCTAAGCAAATGCTCTAACCGCAAGATTACTATCGAAAAATTGAACACTGCAAGTGGTAGCGTTAAAGTGTCTGTCTGCAGGACAACTCTACCTACAAGGTAATTTTCCATCTTTTGAGATCAGGCTGCCAAACTTGCCTAGACACCTTGTAGCCTGTGGAATAATCAAGTCTCTTACATATTATTTTGTAAGTCTAGCCACTATCAGTGTTAGACTATGTTGGGAAGTACTAGCTCTAGATAACTATTTGGGACTCATGTAATTTCAGGAATTATTTAGACAGAGTGTATCCCATGTCAAATGTATAACTTTGCACAATGATAACCTTAGCCAAGTGACTTTTTCATTTTGCCAAGTGACATTTTCAAGCCCTGTACAACAGTTTTTGTGTGGATGGCAGTTTTGGATATGGTGAGTTTTTCCACAGGATCAGCATTTAATACTACTGTTTCACATAACGTTATACATTATTGGCAGTTTCTGTCATCCCATGCAACAAATGTATCACCTATTCAGACTGTTAATCAGCAAGTCAACACTTCTTAATTAGACACAGAAAGGTAATTACTATAAATCTCATTGTGATGAGTTTTCCCTCTCCACTAGTGAATGATAGCTTCACCTTTTAAGGCAATCCTTCAAGGAAAGTTCCCAGTGCCATGGTAAATGTGGAGTTTGGACACCCTAGGAATGTTTGCCCCTATAGATCCATTGTCAGCTTGACCATGAAAAACAAGACAAGTTTTGTTCTCCTAGCTCTTTGCTATGTTCTGTTCATCTGACTAATAACAAGCTTCTAAATGCATGCACAAGGACTGTACTAGTCTTGTTAAAAATCTCTTTGGGGGGAATAAATTTCTTAGAATTTTCAGAGATGGACAGTTCTGAGAAATTATTAAAACTCCAATTTCTAACCTGTTCTACATCTCAGTTATTCAACTCTACTGGGGTTTGTGACCATATATTCTTTTAAAGTATTGGTTCTATTAATCCTTGGTGAAGTTCATCTCGGTTAGAAAGCTCCAGATTTGGCTAAGCTTCCCTGGTCTCTTACCTGTTCTGTGGAAAAACCTTTGATTTAAGTCAGCCTTTCATCTCTTTGACATTTTTCACCACGAGAGAACAGGTGTTAAAAAAATAGCTCCATAAAATGAACATTTTGTAGCTGCTGGTCAAAAAAGTTATAACTGATTGTATCTATCTTTTGGTCCTTTCTGGGAAACTTCTAGCTATTAACATAGGCTTTGTTTTAGTAATGCCTATAAAATCACCAGCTTTTGTGTTGCATTTATTTTTCAATTTTTTTTCTCAGACTGAAATTTCTGGTGCCCTTCCAAACCTTCTCCCATCATCTTTCAATGACACAAACTCAGAGAGTCTTCACTGAAGCGTAAAACACAGGCTTGATCTTATTACCAAAATTTTGATTGCAAAAGCCTATTCTGGTGAAAATAGTGTTAGTCTGGTTCTCCTTATCCTCAATAAATAAATAAATAAAATAAGTCATCAGAATCCTGTTTTCTTCATCACAAAATTCAGACTGTGGACATGTGTGCTTTCCAGTAATTTTATATCTCTTTCAGTCAGCATCTAAACCTTAAACCATTATTCAGTCTTCTTACATGTACTGCTGTTTTCTGCTTTCTTGTGTTTCCTTGAGGTTGTCTCTCATCTCTGCCTTTCTTCACTAAATGCCTTCTTTTTAAAACAAAGGATGACAACGCCTCCATGTTCACTCTTATCTCCAAAGACTGGGAGGGATCAATGTCACTGTGAGACTGCCATTTCGTTCTTTCTCAATTCAGCGTAAGTCAATTTTCAAGACCATAGCAGTAGACTTAACTGTAAAGTTGCCTTTAACTATGAATGCCCCTCTCCTGCAGCCTCTTTCTGCACGTTGGACAGATGTAATGTGAGGATGTCAATGTACAGAGAAAATAAAATATGGTTTTTCATACAGTTGCCAGCAGCATGGCATGAGCTGAGTTGTTTGTTTTACTTACTGCTGTTCATTGGAAAGTGATTCAGTAGCAGACATACCAGGTGTGGTATTGGCCAGTGGTAAATTTTGGACACCAGCTGCATCATTAAAGCAAATCAGAAATACTGAATAGATATTTTCTGTGTAATCAAACTGGCAGAAATATTCAGGTATTGCATTACTCACTGCTGACTTGAACTGTTCGGGCATAATTGAAATGATTTATTTTTCTACTGCTGTTCTGCAGCTGCCTGGTCTCAAAGATATGCTTTGAACTGTTTGACAGGAAGGATTGTTTGACAGGATTGACAGTATTATTCTGAATTTTAATTCCGAAGAGTTAGAAATGCTAGAAATGGGCTAGAAATAACTGTTGAGGTTATCAACAAATGAGCAGCAGTACAAATCTCCCCTACATCTTCTTACAACATGTACCCACTGTGTTGCAAAAATTGTGTGACCCAGAAAAAAAAAATCAAAAAAAGTCCTCTGTTGAGTCAGTAAGGGTGTCAGATCAGTTCCCACTTATGTAGATTTTGATATTTATAAGCTAGACCTTATTAAGCCAAAAAGACTTTGACCTCCATTCATCACTGAACAGACATGAATTTACTGCTGGATTTCAGACATTGACATAAGGGTGAAAACTCCTCTCCTAGAAATTTGATGGACTGTATTTGGCAGCACAAGGCCAGAGCTGCTCCCTGCATTATCAGCCCTCTGTATCCATTGGGGAGTGTTTTTCCCAAAGTGAGTGTGTACTTATCATCTGAAACCACAACGATGAACCATGAACGTTTACCCTACCTCATCAGGGCAGGCAGAGCAGCAATTGCAGCACTGTGTACCATGGGACCTTCTTTTCCTTCTTCATTTAAGGTCACTATAAATTGATGAAGAGCAAAGAATAAACCAGAACTGTGAAATGCTCTAAATACTGTGGGGCAGTGGAGCTTTCACTGTATGTTGGTGAACAATGTTGGGGAATACGTGTATGAGAAGAAGGAAATACATGTGCAAAAGGACAAGATGTGCTGGTGGACAAGAAGCTCAACATGAGCCGGCAGCGTGCACTCACAGCCCAGAAGGCCAACTGTATCCTGGGCTGCATCAATAGAGGCATGGCCAGCAGGATGAGGGAGGTGATTGTCCCCCTCTGCTCTGCCCTCGTGAGGCCCCACTTGGAGTCCTGCATCCAGGTCTGGGCCCCCAGCACAAGAAAGATGTGGACCTGTTGGAGCAGGTCCAGAGGAGGGCCACAAAGATGATCAGAAGGCTGAGCACTGAAAAAAAAAGACTTCTCTGCCTATCCATTTTCTCAGTAAACACTCTGAAGAAAGACACATGAGATGAAGATATGAAGATACAGCAGAAAAAAATTTCTCAGCTTTTTTTAAACCTTGCTTTTGTTTTTCTGTCTGTGTAAATCAATGGTAACACTTAAGTAGTTCTCAAGAGAAAGAGCTAGATATGTCTTTCGACTTATATCACAAGTCTGAAGCAATGCTTTTAAAATTCACAATTTTTAGAAATGTAGAATGAAGATTCAGGCCCAGTTTCCGGTATTTTGTATAAAAACACTCTTTTCAATTTAAAAGCCTGTTTTCCTGTGGATGGTTCCTTTTCCATGTTAGGATATAGTTCTTGAATACAATGAACATCTTCTTTAATATAAAGTGTTCACATGGATTGTCTGTGATCGTTCTGACACACTGTATTTCAGATGCAATGGAAATGTCAGCTTCCCATAAAAAAAAACTTGCCTACAGGCTTTTCCAGTTTTAGTTTGTTACTTTTTCATTTTCCTACCTAATGTAGTTGTTCAGCACAATACAGTTCCTAAGATCTGGTACACAGGTTGTTCTCTGCTTGTTTGTTTGTATTCAGGTAATGTACCACATTGTTCACATACTTAGCAGTTATTCTGTTCTTGCATATCTACAGGGACTGAGTGGCTTTTAGAGCCCAGGCTAGATAAAGAAACCACTTGGTACATAAAGAAAACAGTCCGTGTTAGTGTTGTCCTTTCATTTAAATCTTTCTCAAATATATCTTTATTTGACATGTTCCTTTTAATATATGTCTATATTCAAAGAACAGCTGTAGGTTCTGAAAGGTCCCTGTTGTGGTTTAGCCCTGGCAGGCAGCTAAGTGCCACACAGCCACTCGCTCACGCTCCTCCAGTGGGATGGGGAGAGAATCAGAAAGGTAAAAGTGCCAGAACTCATGGGTTGAGATACAGACAGTTTACTAGGTAAAGCAAAAGCCGCACACACAACCAAAGCAAAATGAGGAATTCATTCACCACTTCCCAGGGGCAGGCAGGTGTTCAGCCACTTCCAGGAAAGCAGGGCTCGTCATGCGCAATGGTTTCTAGGGAAGACAAATGCCATCACTCCCAACGTCCCCCCCCTTCCTCCTCCTTTCCCCCAGCTTTTATGGCTGAGCATGATGTCATATAGTGTAGAATATCTCTTTGGTCAGTCTGGATCACCTGCACTGGCTGTGTCCCCTCCCAGCTCCTTGTGCACCCCCAGCCTCCTCGCTGACAGGGCAGCACGAGAAGCAAAAAAATCCTTGGCTTTGTGTAAACACTGCTCTGCAGCAACCAAAAACATCGCCACTATTTTCATCAAAAATCCAAAACACAGCATTGTATGAGCCTCTACGAAGAAAATTAACTCTTTCCCAGCCAAAACCATGACAGTCTCATACTGGTTGTTTGATTTTTATGTTTTTTATGAGCAGTGTTTTAAGAAAAGCATTAAATATAGTTATGTATAGAGATGGAATAGTTAAAAAAGAAACCTTTTTACTAAAATAAAAAGTCCAAGGTGATATTAAACGGAGGGTTACACTGCTCTCTTCATGGAGCAATTGTTCTATCTGCTAACAGATGAATAGCACTCAAATTGCCTTTACTAATCTCCCCAAGACCTCCAGCTCTCCAGTTGGGTCTCATGTGTTCCCTGGCATAGAAATCAGTTCTCCTTTGTACTGGGTCTGGCCGGGATGGAGTTAACTTCCCCACAGCAGCCCATACAGCTCTGTGCTCTGCACCTGTAGCTAGAGCAGCACTGATACCACACCAGTGCTGTGTCTATTGCTGAGCAGCGCTGGCACAGCACCCAGACTCCAAACCCCCCCAAACCCAGTGGGCTGGGGGTGAGCAGCAGTTGGGAGGGGACATCACCAGGGCAGCTGACCTGAACCGACCAATGGGATATTCCATACCATATGATGTCACGCTCAGCAATAAAAAGCGGGGAAAGGGGAAGGAGAAGGGGGGGCTCTCGTGATGAAGACGTCTGTCCTCCCGAACAACCGCTACGCGTATTGAGGCCCTGCTTCCCAGGACGTGGCCGAACACCGCTCGTTGACGGGAAGTAGAGAATCCTTTCTCTCTTTGCTTTCGCGCGGCCTTTGCTTGTATTATTTCTTTTCCCTTTAATTAAATTATCCTTATCTCAACCCTTAAGCCCTGGTCCATCATATTTTCTCCCCCTGTTTCTTTGAGGAGGGGGAGTGAGCGAGCGGTTGTGGTGGAGGCCACCTGTTTAGCTGGGTGAAACCACCACATCCTTCTAAGATCCTGTTGAGATTTTTTTTTCCTGTCAGTGCCAGATACATGTCAGCTAGACTTGGGATGGGAAACAGACTGTCCCTCAGACATGCAGATAAATTAGTTTCTCAGAATATCTTCATTAAAGAATAATTAATCACAGAAGCATATCACTGTGCAGAAGACTACTGAAATAGCAGAGATGAAAATGTACATAACTTATGAAAATTGGGATGGGGAGGAATTTTTGTAACCAGTAAAGCAAATAAGTTCCATCTCTTGGAACTTATTGTTTGTAATATTTTAAACAAGAAGAGAGAAAATTCACCTGGTATCTGTGATAAGAAATTTTATGGTTTCAATATTAATTTAAGGTGGATATAGATGGTTTATTTTGAGTTTTTGACATAGAGGACTTCAACAGTTCCTATCTATTCCTACCATAAAATAGTTTTCCCATGATTCCAAAAGTCTTCCTAACCTATTTTTTCTAACAGAATTGGTATTTCTCATCCAGCCCTGTATTCTGCCGTATTCTACAGTGTTAAAATAGAGATAGATATAAATCTGGTGGAAAAAAAAAAAAAAATCTAATGTCTTCCTTTTCTTGAACAGCCCATTGAAAGCAGGAGAAAAAAAACGTAGGGAGCAGAAGTTCAGCCTTCTGACTGATGCTTACTTTTATTTACAGCTTTCTATGTCTTCTGAATTTTCTCCTACATTTGATTGCTACGGTGTGACATCAACAATTCTTTTGGTTCAAATTGCTTTGTCACACCCTTTGACCTTACCTGATGGAGGTCTATGTATACAAAATAAGGACCTTTTTTTTTTTTACAGAAGAAGGTGACCATGTGGAAATATATACATATAATCTCTAACAAGTCCCAGTATGCCACTGGGCTGCTGTGGATCAAAAACTATTTTTGTGTTTAAATCTGTGTGAAATTGCCCATGCCACAATAATCTGCACAAAACAGTGTTGTTTAAAAAGAAAGCATTTCAACAGTGTTTACGTAACATAGAGATTTCTCTTTCTCCTATGATAAACTCACAAAGGTGTTGTTGTTTTAGTTTATAGAGAAAAATAGATGTCAATATTCAATACCCTTTGAAAGCAGTTCTCATGATTGCTTTTTAAGGATTTTGGTAAATCCTTGAGGATCATGGTCATGGTCATTCCATAGTATGTCATGGGCTGTGTCTATCCCTCTCCCTCCTGCTCAGGGCTATTTCTCCCTCTCCTACTCTCCCCATGATTCCCAGATATTCTTCTCTTTTTCCTCTCCTGTCCTGATTAAACGTCCTTGCATACCTATTTAATATTCTTTGTAGATTTCTTAAACCTTTATTTGAATAAAGTTTAGCTCTTAGGCCTTTCACAGACCACTATATCTGATTCTTTAAATTTGGTGTACTCGTAACTCCTTTAAATGGTTTATTTTGCTTATTATGGATATGAAACCTGTCTCTGAGTTACAGCATCATAGGCTATGGTTTTTTTTTTTATTTTACTCATGCTGAATACTGAAGTCGATTTCTATATATAGGTAATAATGTATATTTATACATGCATTTGAACAAAACAAGGTATTCTGACTGTTCTGTTCTTCAGCTGGAATACAATACGAATCTTCCTCTGCAAATTGTTTGAACTTAAGGGTTATGGTTTCCATGGAAACATGTGACAGTCTGTTTGAGCATCAAATATTTTCCTTGTTGTAGAAGTTAGCTCAGCAAAATGTAAAGTGGCCCTGCATAAACTGAAAATCCAGTCTGCTGAAGCACATATTTTAATGGGAAGGATTGCTTGTTTTTTCCCAGTAAACATCTTTTCAATAACATTGCCTGTAAAGGAGAAAGTTTCAGTTGTGTAGTCTGTACCAAAGACTATCTGTAGTCAAAAAGAAAAAAAAAGCAATTTTCAATCATCTATCTTAGATATGTGATCAACACGGTCTACTATCACATTCTGTCAAATAAGAGGAAGCTGATTTAGCCATTTTATTCATAACGCATTACTGTAACTTCAGAAGTATCTGAAAGAATGGACTGATAGCACTCCTCTGTAATTCATCAAATATTTAATGCAGTCTGAGCTCCAATGGAAAGTTTCTGTCTCACATAAAGTTGGAGAGGCACACTCTCCCCAGTAAAAACCAAGATTTTGCTTCACCCAAATTTTCTGTCTCTCTCTTGTAAACTGCATCTATAACCTGGCTAACAAAAGGGGCAAGGCAACCTACAAGAGTGTAACACACTGGATATGGCATTGCGTTCCTTCCAGATAAAATTCCCATTGAAATCAATAAACAATTTCCTGGGGTCTAGAAGTCTATGTTGCCACTTAATACCAGTCAAACCCAGAGAAAATGTAGTCACCTCAAGCCTATTTTATCAAAGAACACTGCATCTCCAAGAGTAGGTGCAGATGAGAAAACATAATACAAGGTAGTGGGGACACTGTGTTGGTTACAGACGCTTGTTAGGAAACATTAGAGGAAATAGTAAATCAATGCTTAAGTAAATGTTTGTTTTACACTAGTATAAAAGTATATTGACTGATAGGATGTAAGAAGACACCCGAAGTGGAGTATTTCAGCTAAATAGTCCAGTGTCCTCAGCAGCTGCCAGTTATCATTTCTAGCTAAACATTCAACATTTAAATTTAGAATATTTGTGATTTTGTATTCACTCAGTGGGAAACTTAAAAATTTGTGGTTGTATAGGTTTCTAAGTGTAGGCACATATACATAAATTAGGCATTTATCATGTAATCAGTTTTCATACCAGTTGTATTCAGAGCACTCTCTTCAAAAATATGCTTCCACAAACTGAAATTCAAAAAATCTGGAAATTCTAACATTTTAATGATGTTGCTATTTAAACTACTTTTCAAAGGCCTTACTTTCCTAAATTCCTTTTCAATACAGTCAAAAAAATCCAAAATCTGTACACCTACATCATCATGTTACTGCATTTGTAGAAAATACATGATTTGGAGGTACTACTTGTTCAATAGCTACTAATAAGATGGGGGAAAGAGAAGATTGTGAGCTCTTACTAAAATTTCTTCTATGGTCAAATAAACATTTCAAATACATATATTAAAAGTATACAGAAGAAATCATTTCTTCCAGCAAAAGAAATGCCTGCCAAGAAATCCCAGGAGTTTTATTCAGTGTTCAAACCTGTGAAGCTGCATAGTGCAGTAAAAATCAACAGTGTTCTGGACAGGTATACCCTACTAAGTTTAACATTTTTTTGAGGATGAATATGATTATAAAAATTGAATGTGTGCTTTGGTATAAATAGGATTTACAAAAACAAAACGAGGTAGTTCTGAGAACTCTCTGACATTCATACCTCCTGTTGGGTCTGTCCAGGGGAATCCTGAACACAGCAGAAATCATTTGCTCATTGAGGGAGACTCCATACCAGCTATATTAACCAAACACAATTCAATTGATAGAGACCATGAGTTTCATACTTATTTGTGTTAGATGTGCTAGTACACATTGCAAGTGACAAATATAATTTGAAATTACGATTTTTGGTTGCATACTATCGTATTGATGTTTCATGGAGATATTAAATACCTCAGAGCTAGGCCTGAATTTGAAATCATATAATCATAAAATGGTTTGGGTTGGAAGGCACCCTTAAGGATCATCTAGTTCCAACCCCCATGCCATGGGCAGGGACACCTTCCACTAGATCAGGTTGCTCAGAGCCTCATCCAGCTTGGCCTTGAACATTTCCAGGGATGGGGCATCACCAACTACTCTGGGCAAACTGTTCCAGTGTTTCGCCACCCTCATATCAAATTAAAAATGTTTCCATTTAAGTCTATAATTATGTTAGAGCAGGGAATTAAATCTGAAAGTGGTATTAAGATGTCTACAGATTCCACAAATAATTAAGAGATTTGTGGTGTGTGTGTGTGTTATTTTTAATCTGGTATGTGTGAACATGGGCTGATGTTGCTGAAAGTGGTGATAGTACTGAAGATTAGAATGTAAGGCTGTTAATTTTACAGTCTGGTACAAGCTGCTGAAGCTAATTTAGAAGCGTACCTCTACATGGAGAAATAATATATTTGACATAGAATACCTTGATAAAGTCCGATTTAAATTTGAAAGCCAGTTGAGTACTGCCAAAAGAATTATTTTTTTACAAAAAAGAATAAACAGGAATGACATTAGAAGCATGAGAATTTCAAGCTATGCAGAAAGAGTCACATCAGAGGATGAATTAATTTTAACATAATTATTTTAATTTCTCTCTAAGCCTACTGAAGCCATTGACTTGATATTATTGTGCAGCTGTGTTTACTTTTTAACTCAAATTAGTGTGTACTCCTAGTCTGTCCGTGACTAAAAAGCAATCTTATTTTGGCTGTGAGGTGGTTATTTTCTGGGGCTCATTGTATTTTTATTAATCAATGACTTACTCTCTGAGGTTGATGATATGTTTCCTTTCCCCCCAGGATAGCAGAGGGTTCTCATGGCACATACACTGTAGGTTCAAGCAGTCACCCTCATCCCACTGGTTCCTCTCTTCCAGTTAAGAGTTCACTCAACCAATTCTATTTGCTTAGAAACATTTTTTGACAACCCCAAGGTCTACTTTTGTTCAGTTTTTCTAGTATGTGCAAACGCCACTGAGTGAAGCCTTTCACAGCTTTATCATGCAGATACCACACAGCTCCTCCTCCTTTCTTTTTTTTTCTTTTTTTTTTTTTTTCTGTAGGAGATGGGATTATTTATAGCTTTTGGTACCAAATACAGGTAAGGTCTGTGTTAATTGTCACAGAGCAGATATACGTCAGAATCCTTAAAAGACAGAAAGGAATTTGTGTGGTTTATTACATAGTGCTTGTAAATAAATCATAGAATTATAGTATGTTTTGGGTTGGAAGGGACCTTTAAAGATTATCTAGTTCCAAACGCCCTGCCATGGCAGAGATGCCTCCCACTAGAGCAGGTTGCTCTAAGTCCCATCCAACCTGGCCTTGAACACGTTCAGGGATGGGGCATCCACAGGTTCTCTGGGCAACCTGTTCCAATGCCTCACCACCCTTGTTGTAAAGAATTTCTTCCTAATATCTAATCTAAATCTCTCCTCTTTTAGTTTAAAGACTTTACGTCTTGTCCTGTCACTACACTCCCCAATAAAGAGTCCCTCCCCAGCTTTCTTGTAGGCCCCTTTAGCAGAAGGCCGTTATAATGTCTCCCTGGAGCCTTCTCTTCTCCAGGTTAAACAACCCCAACTCTCTCAGTCTGTCTTCACAGGAGAGGTGTTCCACCCCCTGATGATCCTTGTAGCCTACCTCTGGATTCACTCCAACAGGCCCATGTCTTTCTTGTGTTGGAGGCCCCAGAGCTGAACGCAGTGCTGCAGGTGGGGTCTCACAAGAGTGGAGTAGAGGGGAAAAACCACCTCCCTCAGCCTGCTGGCCAAGCTTCTTTTGATGCAGCCCAGTATACAGCTGGCTTTCTGGGTTGCAAGCACACATTGCAGGCTCATGTTGAGCTTCTTATCCACCAACACCCTCAAGTCCTTCTCCTCAGGGCTGCTCTCAGTGTGTTCTCTGCCCAGCCTGTCTGTATTTGTGCTTTGGATTACCCTGACCCAGATGGCAGAACCTTGCACTTGGCCTTGTTGAACTTCACAAGGTTAAACCTCATGAAGCTATACTGACACTTATAATAAAGGCAGGATTGAGTTATAGTGGCAGTCAGTTGCAAATTCCAGCTACTTGTAGGACAACTGATTGGATCTTTCTCAATGGTGCTAACAGTTGTGGGAGTGATAATCATGTATGACATATTTCTGTTATTTATTGGGAGGTTATGCTGTGATGTGTTTTGTGCTATTACACTCAAAGGGAAACAGGAAAGCAGGGTGCAAGCAAGGAGAGGGAAGATCTCAAGGCTCAAAGGAGGGCCGCAAGAGCAGAGACTGAGAGAGGGCTGAGAATACCAGGTAGAAGACAGGCAGCCATGATTCAAAAGGGACAAAAGGAAAAATAATAACTTTGTTTACTGGCTGTATAAATTTGGTGCAACTCAGAAATCCACCGAGCACTGCTGTCCTGACAGTAGACTTAAGGAAAGAATCTACCCCGAAAGCCTGCGAAAGAGATTTGCTTGCGTGCCTCTGATTTCTGTTATGCCTTACCAGACATTCCAAGTTTTCTGCATCTAAATTAATTCATTTAGAAGATAAAATTCCAATAAAACACAGCTTTAAAAATCAAAGAACTTTGGTATTTTAGTGTGTCCTGTTGTGAGGTAAATGCGGAAACTACCATATCTTAGACCAACTCTGACTAACTCAAGGTCTTGTCTCAACATATCACCGGCACGAACGGTACATATGCAAACAGTGTATGCACAGATGAAGTGATTAATAGATTTTGAAAGGTTACACACTGGAAATCCGAGTTCGTAATCTTGTAGCTGGTGAATACCTTGTGTGATGTTTCTTTACCCAGAAACACACCAATTCTGTGCTGCTTGCCTGAGAAACAATCCCAGTTCTAGCTGAGTGTGGTTTATTACATAGTTCTGGAGAGGCCAGGATCTTCCAACTGGGGACAGAAAAAGTTTGTGCTGCTATTGGCTTTTCTTGCAACATTGTGGAGAGTCCAGAAGAAAGAGTAATTGATCCAGAAAATAATGGCCTAAAAGTGGGAACATTTCAGAAAATGGTACCAGAAGCTTCACTGCAGTGATGGAAGTGTCATGTAAGTGTATAATTAAATGATGAATGTAGGTTTGTAACATGATTTTATATATATATATATATAATCCAACCTGCATGATATTGAAGAATATCTAGTGGAATAAGCAGTGTAATATATTTTTTATATACTCAAAGACTACTCTAAATTCTGAAATTAGGATACATTTATGGAAGTACAGATTAAGGCAAGAATATAGCAGATGATGATTGTTTGGGATATTTCATTTTACAGTTATTTGCTGCTATAAACTCTCGTTTATTCACTTAAGGTGTATTCACTAAAATTGGAAGCACTTTGTTTCGACTTTATTAAATTATTTACTCTTTGGATCTTATTCTGAAGAAGTTTGAATACCATTCCCCGCCCCAAAATTCCTTCTTTACTTTTGCCATACAGACCAGATTTTTGCTTGGGATGTCCCGTTCCAAATGCCTTTTCTACTGCTTCTCAGGAGATATCTCTAGTTGGTTGGACTAGATTATTGTGCAGCAAGTGTATCTAAATTCTTTCAGCTCACATTTTCTCTCTTTTATGCAGACATTTTGTATTTTCATTTCAGTAGGATTTGGAATATTAACAAAATCACAAGCACATGAGGAGCATCAACAGTCTAGCTTTTAACACAGGAGTCTAGCTCTACTTTTATTAAAAAGTCTGAAACTAAAGAGTTTATTTTGAGTGAAATGTTGCAACCGAATGTTTTGATTTGCCAATTATTGAAAACATCCCATTTTGTCAGTTGTTAGGCAATCAAATAGTCAAAAAAAAAAAAAAAAAAACGTGGCAGCACAGTCCTAGGTCATATTTTGATGCTATAGGTGTTACATCTTGCAGGAATGCTTGCTTCATTTTTTTATTTTTCTTTTGTTATGACTGAAATATACCAGCAATTTATGCATCACATTTTGAGAAAAACTTCTCGTGATGATCCTCCTATGCTTTAACCTCAACTCCTAGTCACTTTAAAAAGCACTCTCATCTAGTTTATTTTTGTCTTTCATAGAATAGAATCATAAGAGCATTTAGGTTGGCAAAGACATCTAAGATCATCTAGTCCAACCATTAACCTCGCATTGCCAAATCTACCACTAAACCAAGTCGTTAAGCTCTAAATCTAAATGTCTTTTGAATACCTCCAGGGATGGTGACTCAATCACTTCCCTGGGCAGCCTGTTCCAATGCCTCACGACCCTTTCAGTGAAGAAATTTTTCCTAACATCCAACCTAAACCTCCCCTGGAGCAACTTGAGGCCATTTCCTCTTGTCCTATCGCTTGTTGCTTGAGCAAAGAGACCGACCTCCACCTCGCTACAGCCTCCTTTGAGGCAGTTGTATAAAGTGATAAGGTCTCTCCTGAGCCTCCTTTTCTCCAGGCCAGACAACCGCTGTTCCCTCAACCACTCCTCATAAGACTTGTTCTCCAGACCCTTCACCAGCTTCACTGCCCTTCTTTGGACACACTCCAGCACCTCGATGTCCTTCTTGTAGTGAGGGGCCCAAAACTGAACACAGTATTCAAGGTGCGGCCTCACTAGAGTAGAGCTGAATACAGGGGGACAATCACTTCCCTAGTCCTGCTGGCCACACTATTTCTGACACAAGCCAGGATGCTGTTGGCCTTCTTGGCCACCTGAGCACACAGCTAGCTCATATTCAGCTGGCTATCGACCTGTACCCCCAAGTCCCTTTCTGCCAGGCAGCTTTCCAGCCACTCTTCCCTAAGCCTGTAGCATTGCACGGGGTTGTTCCCCAAGTGCAGGACCCAGCACTTAGCCATGTTGAACCTCATACTGTTGGCCTCAGCACATTGGTCCAGCCTATCCAGATCCTTCTGTAGAACCTTCCTACCCTCAAGCAGATCAACATGTGGTGTAATGAGATCAGTTTCAATGACACAAAAACTAGGTGACCATTCCTGAAGCAGTCCTGGGCAAGCTGATTTATTTACAGGAGCAGTTCAAATTAAAGGACTATGTTCAGCTTCATAACATATGTTCCTAGATGTGAAGTGATAGTTATAAGAATGAGTTTCAGATTTGTACTACTGACATAGGCAAAGGATATTCAGAGGTCAGTTGCTTTTAGAATATTATGTTATACAGATTGATGAACAAATATGAATAAATACAACAAGAACTGAAACGTTTTTGCTTGGTTTTATAAATTAGGTAAACAAGGTAATAGCCTTGAGGAGCACAGGCTTCTCTGATCTTTCTCAGTCTGTGCTGTCTGCATTCCTGTTAAATAATCAGAGGGAAACAGATGGAGACTGAAAAACAGTTCATCTTCAGTGACTATGAATATTTGTGCACAAT
This sequence comes from Chauna torquata, assembly GCA_013399475.1. Classification (NCBI taxonomy): domain Eukaryota; kingdom Metazoa; phylum Chordata; class Aves; order Anseriformes; family Anhimidae; genus Chauna; species Chauna torquata. The sequence continues at coordinate 51,206 of VXAL01017794.1, read as the reverse complement.
TTATTACTATTATTATTATTATTTTTGACTGAAGAATGAATACTGAGCAAATAGCACTTTTTTTAAATGACTCGTGTTGATCAACATAAGTATATTTCCACTCTCAAAGAAACTGAATTATAAACACTGCTGCTGGCCTTCCACAAAAACAGCAAACTAGAGGACTAGAGTCCGTAACATTTGACTTAACCATCCGAAATCATCTCAGTCATTCCATATCTAAAATTAACAATATCATAAGATATTCTTAATTCTTTAAAAGTTTCAAAATGTTTTTTGAGAAATCAGACAAAATATGAATTGTTTACCTAGTAAATTTCCCATGCAGTAAAACTATTAACTTGAAAAAGAGCTTTAATTTAATTAATTCACTTTTAATTATAACTTTTCTGTGCAGCTTTTCTTACCACGATTTAATAATCATGTCATAGGAAGCAGGAATGGCATTGTTAAAAATCTACATTGCTATATTTCTTGCCAAGGCTGTACCTGTGTTTTAAAGGTACAATTATTGGAAGGAGCTGTTGTGAAAGGCAGGGAAAAGGTATGCTTTAGGTAACAATGCTCTCTCTTTGGTTTTCTTCAGTTCATTTCTTTTCTTATACATGGTTCTGCAATACATTACTCGGGATGCAAGGTCAAGTATTCAGAAGCTGGAAATGCCACCATTATAGTTGCTTTCATAACTTTAATTAGGTATCTTACACATGAATTATGAAGGGGCTATTTGATAAATGGGTTTCTAGTTCCATGGGTGAAAAAAAAAAACTCTGAGGAGAAGGGAATTTTGGTAGAACAAAACCAAAACACAAAGCAAAATGGAATAAAATATACTAAAAGATTAATCTGGTTAAATTCAGTTTTACAATGATCCAAAAGTCAAGAAGGAATGAATCATGCACAAATTGGAAACATGAGATTACTAACAACAGGATAACAACAATATATATATAAAAATATATATATACACATATATATGTCTACTACATATATAAAGTAATAGACTAGAAACAAGGAATGCCTTTGCCAGGTACAGGAATGCCAAGTTTTTGAAGTTTTTCTTGCTCAGTTTGTAGTTTTGAAGCCTTTCATGCTCAGTAAGTATCTATGGTCAGAAGCTTAGTACAACTAATGGCATGTATCAATGTGGAAGCTAAAGTAAAAATAAGAATGCGTAGACTTGTTAAATGGTCTCAGATTAAGTGGACCTACAGAAATTCATATAGGCTACCTAAGGAACTTTGCATCCTTGAGTATTAAAAAAAAAAAACAAAAAAACAAAAAACAAAAAACAAAAAACAAAAAAACAGAAGAATTTGGGAAGGAAGGGAGAAATTCCAGAAAATGAGGTAGTAAAAAATATATATACTGTCTCTAAATAAAAAAGAGGAGAAGAAAAGAAGATCAGGGAATTTTAGGTAATTCAGCCTAGTGTTGTGATTTAACCCCAGCAGGCAGCTCAGCACCACACAGCTGCTCACTCACTCTCCCCAGGTGGGATGGGGAGAGAATCAGAAAGGTAAAAGTGTCAGAACTCATGGGCTGAGATAAAGACAGTTTACTAGGGAAAGCAACGGCCGCACTGTATTGGGTTTATGTGGTAAAGGTTTGGTAGCAGGGGGGCCACAGGGGTGGCTTCTGTGAGAAGATTCCAG
>VXAL01017794.1:17700-33652 GCA_013399475.1 Chauna torquata | reverse complement strand
TGACTTTCTTGGGTGTTTTGTTTTTTTTTCCCCCATTGAAAATCTTTAAACAAAACCTGTTGTGGTACTTTAATTTAAGGCACAGACATCCATAACAATTCTGTTTGTAATCCTATTAGTTTAGAGACAAATTTATCCCAGATTGGTTTTGTTTTAAAATTGACTTAACACTTGTACAGATCACAAACCTAATCTCATTCAGTGCTTTTGCTATCTCTTTACATGATCAAGTTTATACTCCCGTATAAATCCAATGAAATTCTGATGAAATTCTTCACTTTTACTGAAGTACGATGTGATCAAAATCCAGCTTTTTTTGCTTTATTTTAATAATTGGTTTTCAGCAGACACATCTATTGAAATCTCCAGTGAAATTGCCGATTTCTAATTTATGGAAAGATTAAATTTTACTACTTAAATCAACCAGCTTGTAACTCCCTAATTTTGCTTTATTATTTGTCTATTTGGAAGTTGGTATTCTATCCTGACACAGATAAGAACAAGAGGTAAAACCACTCAGTTCATGTATTTGGCAGACTTTGAGAAGTCTGGGAGTTATCTTTTCAGGAAACTTTCTTTCCAAGTGTTGGTAAGTTGACCTTGGCTATCTGCCAGATGCTTACCCAGCCACTCCTTCCTCAACAGCACCAGGGACGAAAATAAGATGAAACACCTTGTGGGTCAAGATAAAGACAGTTTAATAAGAAAAGCAAAAGCTTTGTGAGGAAGCAATGCAGGACAAGAGGCAATGGGTACAAACCGGAACACAAGAGGTTCTGTCTGAACATCAGAAAACACTTGTTTTCTGTGAGGGTGACAGAGCACTGGCACAAGTTGCCCAGAGAGGTGATGGTATCTCCCTTCTGGGAGATCTTCAAAAGCCGTCTGGACATGGTCCTTGGCAACCTGCACTAGTCAGCCCTACTGGAGTAGGGGGGTCAGACCAAATGACCTCCAGAGGTTTCTTGCAGCCTCAACCATTCTGTGATTCTGTGAAGCAAAGCAAAAATAAGGAATTCATTGACTACTTCCCAATGGCAGGCAAATGTCCCACCACTGCCTGGAAATCAGGACCTCAGACTGCATAGTGGTTGCTTGGGAAAGCAAAAGCCATAACCATGAATGTACCTGCTCCATCCTTTCCCTCAGCTTTTATTGCTGAGCATGACATCATACAGTATGACTATCCGTTTGGTCAGCTGGAGTCAGCTGTCCTGGCTGTGTCCCCTCTCAACCTCTTGCCCACCTCCAGCCTTTGGGGCAGTGGCTGGAGAGACAGCTTTAATGCTATGCAAGCACTGCTCAGCAATAGCCAAAACGCTACTGTGTTATCGGCTTTTTTAGCCACAAATGCAAAGCACAACACTATATGGGCTGCTGTGAGGAAAGTTAACTCCATCCCAACCAGACCCAGTACACCAAGGAACTGTTATTATTTATGTATTCAGAAGTCTGACCTTTGCGAGCCATTCTCTCTCCTCTTTAGTTCAATAGAATTGTAAAGTGAGGCTGTGGATCTCAAAAAGCTTCAGGGGATAAATTTGCACAGTAAAATAGTAAACTCAACTTAATTAGATGCATTAATGATCAGGCTTTTGGTACAAAGCAATAGTGATTTTTTTGCTAATTTTTGTCACGTAAACAAAATACCAAAGATCTTGGAAACAATTCAGAGGAGAACTTGTTAGGGGGCAAATGGAAAACATTAAAGTGGTTTTGGGAGGGGGAGAGAATTAAAAAGAAAAGAAGTTATTGTAGGCTTCCTGGCAGTCTTGTTAATTTTTGTTTTGTGCATTGTAAATTTAATCAACATAATCCTATTTGAAGTGCAACATTTTACATGGAAGAAAAATATCCTGATGATTGATCTTAAAAGATGGAGGAGGGAAGGAATTAAGCTAAACTGTATTACAAAAGGTTAAGTGACATATGTTAACTGGCTTTTCAGTGAACTAAGCAATAAGATTAATATTTAATTAAAACACATTCAGGAAAAACTAGCTTCCTGGCATTTTCTGGTTGTCTTTACATTGAAAGAAATTGATCATTTATTTATCTTTTTCTCATTGAAAAGATAGAGTAAGTCTCTGTTACAGTTACATAAAAATGGCTAATTCTCAGCAAGACACTGCACTAGTTGGGGCATTCTTTCAGTCACAGTAGTAGTGTTCAAAGTCATGGGACATATCCACCAAATAATTTTTGCTTCTCACCTTGTTGAATGCAATGCATGCCAACTTTTATTTCACTCGCTGCCCCAGTGGAGAGCAAAAATTGCTCAGACGGGTTTTGTTAATTTTCTGAAAGAAGAGAGAATGTATGGATGTTTGTGTCTATTTGAGTATTTACTTTTAAATTCTGTTCTGAGGTAGTTATTTTTTAAAAGATAGAAGTGTGTGTGCTTAACATATCTTTAGCTATCACTGAGTGGAAATAAGGAAGGTTAAATTTCATAGAATAAAATCCCAGCCTTTACAGTTCCAAACATTCAAAAATTGTGCTCCTAGAAACAAGATATTTGATTTTAAAGATCTCAATTTTTAAATGAAAATATTGAAAGTCTCCATCATCTGATAAATTAATATTTTTTGTGTGTTAGGCATCTTTTTAAGCTGTTCTCTAAAATCATGACAATCAGATAATTCTTTAGTAAGAGGTTAGATTTGTATGTATTTTTTCAGAACCAGAACCCAGGACCTAAAGCAGGAAAATCCTTTTATCCTTAAATTCAAAATAAAATTAGGAGATATAATTTTGATGAAATAATCCCTTACAATATTTACTGTAGAAAAATTCTGCAGTTGCTCAGAATGGCTTTGAATAAAGGGCATCCAATTTCATCCAGATGCTGTCAAGTTCTCTTTGAAAAATACCGTAATCAATCATCCATAATGTTCCTGTTAATCTTAGAATCAGGGGAGACAGAAATGGAACCACCTTAATCAGATGCTTAATACTGAGTAGTTCATGATAATATGTTCTCTAGTATCAGAGCTAGAGTAAATGCAGTTTTCAAGGTACTGCAGTAAAATGAATAATAAAGTACAGGAAATCAGAAAGTTGGGTAAAGTTGTGTAACTAATACAAAACTGTCAAATGTCTAATGAAATTCAATGTTTTTTGTGATATTTTGACATTATCCTCAGAATGACATGCAAGAAGAATGGTTTAATCAAATTAGTAATAACATATGAACGTCGGTTTAGAGTTATGAAAAACACAAATGTTTTCAGAATTATATTGGGAACACAAAATACTGTCTTTGACCTATGAAACCAGGGGTATCCATTCCTGGAAAAAATAATCCAAAAGATTACAAAGGATAAAAATTATAGTAGCCCTCCTCTTTCCAAATATTTTAAAAATTATTCCCACTGCTACATATCTATATTATTTGTGTCCTGAGTATTTTTAACTTGTGCACAATCTACATATATACTTAGTTTCACACTATGATACTTGATTCAAAATTTGCACAGTAAGTTTGGGATAATGCAACAGTAACTTGGGAATAAAATATCTGTACTATTATCAACAACAGGAAAGGGAAGGGAAAGAGGAAGGGAAATGCATGTAAATTCTGTGTCACTGCAGTAGTCTCCAGACCTGCCTTGTACAGGTCAGCATAAAAGGGTATGACATGAATGGATCAGATTTGCCCAATGGGACAGAGGAAAGCATAACACTAATGCTCAAAGTACTAATAGTGAAATAGCTACGATTCCTAAAAGAGCATTTTTGAAGGAAGAGGAAGTTAGAAGTTGTCTCTATTCATTAGTGTTGAAAAACATACATAATTTTTTTAGAGATACTTTAAGAGAAATATGTTTTCTCTAGTCCTTCTACGTTTCATGCACAGAGAAACCCACCACCGCTTTTCACCTTCTCGTATTTTTAATTCATTTCTGCATTTAAAGTAATGTATTAACACATTCACAGAGTAGCATTTGAACATCAGCATACCAGTGGTAAAGCTTAATATTTAGTCCATATATTCAGCAGACAGTGTTATGAAACTAGCAGGAAAGGCACATATTACACTGGAGATGGAATTTTGGATCAAGTTAATTAATTCATCACCATAAATCACTGGAAGAGAGCATATCTTGCTAGCTTCAGTCAGTCTGATACTAATCAGTGGCTCATTAGCTTTAAAAATATCAACCTGCTAGAGTTATCATTGTTCTGCACAGTAAACTAATGAGTCACATTACAGAAAATGCTACATGGCACATAGAAAAAATTATTTTACCCATTATCCAAGCTACATGCACAAAATCTTACAGGAAAATCACTGGTAAAGACACTCACTTAGACAATGATAAAAAAAAAAAAAAAAAAAAAAGCATTGGAACTGACCTCCATTTTAGGTGCCTTATTTTGCTGCTAAAAGCTACTTAGCCCCAGTCCCACATATCTTGTACATGCAGTGCTCTGATTTGTGTTAAACAAGGGAGTTCAGGTTACCTCAGAAGAAAAGAAGAATTGAGACCCATCCATCTTTGGCGTTGCCAGGAGAAATTATTTCCTCATTCCCAAGGGTGAGTATTATTGTAAAATATAAACAAAATAAACCACAAATGCAATAGTAATTACTCATTATAATGCAAAAGTTAGAAAGTCTATGTCATACCAAAGAACACATCTGAAGTGTGAATACCTTCAATACCTTCAATACTAAATGACTGTCCTATAATTAATACAGCCACATTAAGGTAAACTTTAGCTGGTTTAAGTTGCTTTTTGTGCTCCAAAAGGACTGCAGTTTTACAATGAAACAATGTTTAGTCATATTCCAGAGGTTTCCAGGTATCTAAACAAATTAAATTAGAAGAGCAGAAGCAGAGCTAAGAAGGGGCTCAGCGTTCATAAAAGGTACTCTGAAGCTTCAGTATATTCAGCCAAATGCAAGAGGTAGTTTTCTGAAAGACACAATTATGCCAAGGCTGTAAGTGTGGGTGTAAGAGCGAGACTTCACTAGTTTCTCAGCACTGAGCATCAAGTTGATTTAAATAGAGAAAACATGTAAAAGAAGTATACGGTTATAAATTCTGGGGGATTTAACAAGAGAAAGAGATAGCTTAATGTCTAGCTGTGTTCACACGGTTTGCAGACTTGTCAAGTCTCAAAATAAGGAGGAGGTTTGCAGGGCCTCCACCTCATGTTTCCTCACATGGCACCTGGAATGAAATGCAGCCTGGAGCATGGCATTTGCAACAGAGGAAAAGGAAAACAATCAGCAGAAAGAAAATCTCCAACAGCAACCTAGTACTTCTCATGTGTGTATGTGACCTGGTGTCTCCCCATCAGACAGCTCTCTGTACGCTCCCAACCATCAGTACCCATCTGCATAATGTTCTTCAAGGCATGAATTTCCCACGTTAAGTTTCTGTTAACTTAAAGGTCTATATTTTTTATTAGTATAATTTATATTGCTATCATTAAGCAGCATTGAATAAAGTTGTAATGTTCAAACAACTCTACATGAGTTATTACATGTTTAAAAACATGCAGTGATTTAAGTACATGCCATTGCAGTGTGGATCTTGATGTCTTACCAATGCATCTGGTCTAAGAGAAGCATTGCAATTATGGGATATATTCTGACAGCCTCTTCAAATTGAGTGTAAACCACCATCCTCAAAATAAATATATCTGCTAACCTCTCCTAGAACACATGCCAGTGGATGCATGCCAGTGGACTATCACTGATCATTTCTAATTATTAGATGGTTTTAATTACTAGAATAGTGAATCAGATTATTTTATAAATGAGCTCTTGTGGCAGTATACAGAACAGCTTCCAAAAAAAAAAAGGTAGTCATGGAAATTGATATACGGGTTAGTTGCCTGCTCTTCGATTGTATTTAGAAATTTCTAAAAGTGTTTTTTCTTTGATTAGCTCAGTTCGGTGGAGTGTTCCTTTGATCTGAAACACTCAGAACTGAACTGTGAAACCTGAGCATAAACGCCGTCTAGGTTAACCTTCTGCAAGGCCAGAGTGCAGGTTGAGCACTCAGTGCCACAGATCTTCAACTCAATGCTTCACACAAAGGTCAATATTTTCACTTGTTTTGTAAATCTCTGTTTTTCTCTTTCATTATCAGGATACCATGACTGGTCATTTTTCTCCTAAACCATAGTCTGTATCCACCTGGAGTTAGATGAAAATACTTGCATGACATCCAGGCTCCTACTTCAGATTTGTCAATCTGTAATCACGGCTTTCAATGTCACAAGACTCTCAGTGATGCTGCTCCTACTGTTGTTAAAGGCTGTCTGTCCAGTAGTTCAGAAAGTGTTCATCAGTGTTTAACACTACACTTTTTAATACAGTGTGAACCCAGCCTTTGCAGGAAATGTGAGAGAGGTGAGAGCAGTAATCATGCAAAAGATCCTGCACAGCTGAAAGTGTGTGAATCACAATGAAGGGGTGGCATCTACAACCTTAAGTACTGTGAACCTTAAGTACATGTTGGCACCTTTCCTTTGTGTTGCTGGAGTATCTTAGGGTCTTGTCTTATATCTTGTCCTTTACACTTTGAAATGCTGTCCTTTACCTTAGTGTCCTTGTTGTATCTCTCAACCACAGAAGAGATGATGAATAAAATGGAAGGAGAAATAAAGATTAATCCTACCCTGACAGCTCTGCAACATTGTTTCTATCTGAATTTATTTCAAAAAATGCTGTATCTTAGCTTGAGTTTAAAACAAAAGCAGAACAAAAAAATAGAATGGAATAGTTTAGTTGGAAGGGACCTGCAAAGATCACCAAGTCCAACTGCCTGACCACTTCAGGGCTAACCACAAGTTAAAGCATATCAATGAGGGCATTGTCCAAATGCCACCTGAACACTGACAGACATGGGGCATCAACCACCTCCCTAGGAAGTCTGTTCCAATGTTTGACCACCCACACAGTAAAGAAATTACTTTGTTGGCTGCTGGAGTGGCCAGGAGGTCCCAACCAGCTCTTGAGGAGACCATGGGACCTGAGGGTACTGGAGTCCATTTGTGTGTGTATGCGCACATGCAGGAGGCAGTGCATGCTGGGGCGTCCCCTCTGGGCAAGCTGAGTGTCTGAGCCCAGTCACTGGAGGGATCCACCTGGCATATGTGTGTACATACTTCCCCACCAAGGGACCTGCATCCTGCTCAGCCAGAGAGAGGAGAAGGATCAGGCCACTGGCACTGTATTTGTTCATGTGAGTGCTGTGTTTTCTGTCTGCATTGACCTGGGCAGCCATCTGTGTGTACATGTATATATGTACTGTGTGCATGTGTGCCTTTTGGGAGCACATGCTCAGCCTCACTACTGGCCAGACTAGCATCACTTCTATTGGGCCATGGGATTTGCCAACTACTAACAAATATTAAATAAACCTGACATATGACGTGAGAAAGAGTGAATGTGTCAGTCAGAAGGAAAATTTCAGGCTCTTCTCTTTCCTGTACCAATGTCTTATGCTCGTGCAATGAATCTGACATCCTCCACCTCAAAGAATAACAGTGTCACCTCTGTGAAATCTCCAGACCCTGTTAAGTAAATATCACCCATGCGATTGCTTGCCACAGCATAGGGTACATCTCTAGCAAGCCCGATAACAGAATTTGGATCTGTATGCAATAAGACAATAACACCAAAGGCTTACAGCAACCCAGATCTTGGCCTCTGCACCGCTGTTAAAATATGCAAACTCATAAGAGAAAGTGTTATCTTCTTTACTTACTGCCACATGGAGAGTAAATGAGGTAGAGCTACAGCAGTACCAAGCTCTATTGCTGCCCTTTGCCTGGCTGAGCTGGCTTGTTTTGCAGTGGAATTATTTGAAATGATCATGATGCAGATTGCATATCATAGAATCATAGAATGGCTTGGGTTGGAAGGGACTTTAAAGATCACCTAGTTCCACCCCCCTGCCATAGGCAGGGATGCCACATGCTAGATCAGGTTGCTCAGGGCCCCATCCCACCTGACCTTAAACACCTCCAGGGATGGGGCAATAGGGCATATGTCTGTCAATAGGATTATGCACAACTGTGCTTAGGGCAACGTGTTTAGCCAAGGTGCTAGAAGAGTGGTCTCTTAATCAGATGCTTATGTATCTGCCATTTTTTTCTGTCTGCTCACAAGTACTATAATACAGAATCATGCTCAGAGTTTTGTTTGTTTGTTTGTTTTTCTTTCATATATAACAGTTTTTGTTTCCTGCCTACATAAACACTCCCAGGGTGCAGGAATCTGTCAGGTTGAAAGAAGGGGATTCAGGGATTTCTGTGTTCAGGTAGATGAAGATTGTTGTAAAAAAATATGTCTGTTTCATTGGTCCTAGGAGACCAAAAATGCAATGATGTATGATTCTGGCACGAATTATGCTGTATGGTGCAAAACGTTTTGAGACACAAGTTCTAACTACAGTCACATCCCTTTCTCCAAGTTACACTTGGCAAGCAGAAGCAAAAAAAAGACGTATGTGAACGTACTGCCAAGTACTTGTCACTTTATTGGAAGACTGATGCTCCCTGGGCCAGTTATAACCTCCATATTGTTTACACAGTGCTCATGGAGATTTTGGACAAATTATCCCATTATATTAGAATTTCTGTAATGTTGGGGCACGTTCTTTAAGTCATAAGAGAAATCAAAAATAAATATAAACCTAAATGTATAAAAGATGAGTAAATCAAATATAACCACTGAAAGCAAAGACAAATTAAACTTAAAAAAAAAATGCACTACAGAGTAGACTTTTAAGTACATGCAATGCATAGCATTATTTAAGCTTTTCTGAGGCAAAAAAATGTTTCAGCATCAGATAAAAAACAGAAAATGAATGCTGTGGCAGAAAGAACAGAGCCATCTGCCTGCTTACTGCTGTGAAATGAGATCTTAGACAGTTAAACAGAATATAAGGGTTTAAATTTTTTACTGAAACTTTGGCACATTGAAATGGGTTGTTTCCCTGACTTCCAGAGGGATTTAGTGATACTTTTTAGTGCTTTTTTAGAATGACTGAAAATAATGTGTAGGAAGCTATGTATATAGAGGTCTCTATTCTTCTTTAGGTAGTGAACTTCTATTTATAGAAAAATAGAAGGGAAAAATCAAACTAATTCATAGTACACCAATGAATTGTGCCCCAGTTCCAGCTGTACTAATAATACAAGGACTTAAATCATATGAGTTACAGCAAACCAGCTGGGAAAGGAGAAGTTTAAAAAACTAAATAATATTTCCCCCAAATTTGGGGTCCAAACCCCAAATAACTAACTATTACTTCAGATAGGAAATACCATGATGGCTTGTGCATTTCATGTAGAAGAAATAATCAGCATTCAAAGACAAAACAGTGTTGTTTCTTTGTCATAAATATTTACAGTTAAACTTCTCTCAAAATATAGCTATGAGAGCTAAGTAGTTTGTAAGATCCCTAAGAGTTACTCCATGTTTAGTTTAGGGATTCCACAGTAGTAAAGGCTTAATTTAGAGCAGGATTAAACATGCAAAATTGTGCCATTTCACCTAACTCTAGGCTTCTGCAACAGCAGATATCTGTATGTGAAATAGTTGTCTAAGCTCCCTTTGTAGTCAGAGGAGAGTAAAGAGTACTTCCAGAGGGTGATTCATCTAGCCTGTTTTAGATGTCAGCCTTGGGAGGAAATGAATCACACTTTGGAAGTGCCTGTTTCTGTCCTCTGACTATAAAGGGAGTTTATATAATTAGCTCAGATGTGGAAGTCTAAACTGTAAATTCACAACGCTTGGTGAGATGAATCCTGCCCCTGTTTGGATACTGAGTAGTGTTTTCCTGCCTGCATTGTCCCATTGAAATCAATGTAGGTAGTAAAACAAAATACTAATGTGCAGATCCTCTACTTGTGCAGAATTTACAGGAGTTATATAAACTTATAAATATACTACAGCTCCAGGAAGTAGGAAAAAAAAAAAAAAAGAACTATGTGCAGTTGACACTGCAGGGAAATCACGGTAAGCAAACAAGTAGTTCTATTGGAAGTGGAATTAATGGAGCTTAGGTTCCTATGGATTTGTGTCTCTTGGTTGATTTATTTTTTAAGTGAATTTTAATAAGGCTGCTGTTGAAACTCAATTCTTATTAGATATCAGAGATACTGCAGAGGCAAGAACCATTATGACTACTTCAACCACAGGAAAAGCTTCAGTGAGAAGACATGCATTATTGACACTGGAGCAACTGTGTAGGAAGGAGCTCTTGCCTGAAAAATTGATTCTCTGGTGTCTAGTAAGAGCCAAATGCTTTTCTTCCTGTGATTTGGCTTTGCTCAAGTGTTAATGTCTCTTCCTTACCTGGACACCTAGTAGTACGAAATTCATGGGTATTTTGAGAACTCTACTGTTCTCTCAAATTTAACCAAAATTTGCCAGCTGGTATTTGTCAGAAGTTATGAGGGGTAAACTAACAAACACACACAGAGGTTTGCATAGATATACCTGTTCATTAACACAGGAAATCTAGGGAAAACTCAAGAAGGAATTTGTTTAGGTCATTCTTAAGATCCTTTTAGATATCTAATTACTGAGGACTTCAGTTTTACATCTTGTTTGAAAGAGTCATTTTACGTCCCTGATACCATGCTGAGGCCATTAGTTCAGCACTAACAAAGCAAGGTGCCACTTGCTGCTCTTTAGATGTCTCATATCAAAGTTGTGAAATGACCTGATCCAGGATGTTTATCCAGGAAAGTATTTAACCACTTGATTTCACAAAGGTCTAGGAAAAAAACGTACTGCTTTCTACATCACTGTGTTCTCAAATCAAACTAGTTTTCCAGCTCAACCTCCATCCCTTCTGTTCATGAGCATTCAGATATGTATTTGAGGTTCATGGGGTTGGTGCTTTTGTTGCTGTTGTTTTTGTTGTTGTTTGTTTGTTTTTTAGTTTTGGGAGGGGGGTGGGGGAGGGCTTTTTTTGATGGTTACCATCTCATTTCTTTAACTGCAAGGGCATGGAAATTCATCCATTTTATCATGGTTTATTCAATGTTTCTGAGAAAACAAGCTGAATGTATTTTTCTCTTCTCTTCACAGCTCCTTGTTCTCCTGTTTCTTAATCAGGGAAATGACGTGTGGTAGCTGTGATAGTCCAATTACTGGAATAAATTCAGGATGAAGCTGTTACTCCATGATGCAACTTGCAGCTGTTGTCAGACTCTATGGCAGCCTACATGATAGACTCCAAGCCACAAGAAATTTCAGGCATCTGCATGTGTATCTAGGTATTTTCACTACATACTTCACTAAGGTAGCAGAGTGCTTCAACTGAAGTAGCAGTGCAAGGCACAGCTTAGTGGTTCAGGCATTAAGCAGACAGCTTTCTCTTGATGCATGAAGAGGAAAAAACATTTTAACAAGGAGCAGGTCTGAGGGTAGAATATAGGATGGCATAGTGAACAACTGCTCTTGAAGCTACAGCACTATAAAATGTTACAAATACTGTATGTGTGTGTAGGACATAAAAATGGTGTGTGAGAGTGCCACATTATGACCCTGCAATAAATTAAGTTCTCAGAATTCATCAGTAGTGAGTATTTATTTATGGGTGACTGGACAAACATCTGCTGATAAACATAGAGTATTGCTTAAAATGGGTTCACCCTACATTCAAGCAGTTTTATAGGCCTGGGCTTAAGGTTTGTTCTTTGATCTGATGCAAAATAAAGACAGGATCTCTAACGTAAGGAAGAAAAGTCACTTTACAGATAATGCTGTGGAAAGCTGGATGTATGCCTCCAGTGATATATTCAAGAGCTAAAATCAATTGCAACTCAGTACTTCACAGTCTAAATCCTCTTAGCTGTAATGATCCATTCCACATGAATTGAAACATAAAGAAAAAAAAAAAGAAAGAAAAAGAAAAAGAAAAGCACACACATATAAGCTGAAGAGAGAAATAACATCTGTAAGTGCAGCCTACAAGTTACCATTTCCGCCGTCTTTTCCTTCATGGGGACAAAATTATTTTTGCAACAATGTAAAAATCAACAAGGCATGATTAATCTTTTTCCTAGATTTGTTATGGAGCATTGTATTTTTTCTGGAATTTTGTGTTCTACCTTCAGAGTTCATTAGTTGCCTTCTTCTTTGACGCCAGAACTCTGTGCTTTTAGTTCCCACTGAAATCTGTATCATAGAATTTACTGAAATGCAATTACTAGATTCTAGGTTTTATAGACCAAGACTGGCACCTTCTGGTGAACCAATTTAAATTCATTGCAGAAGTAAAATAGGCTCAACTATATCCTAACAGACTGTGCTTTTAACAAGTTATCATTTAGAGATATTCCAATTCACTAGATCTGGTTTATCCACTAACTTTAAACCTTACAAGTCATAGTAAATCATGATACATGTGCATTAGTAGATTTACAGGTAGGTACATGAGCCTGTAACTGGAAGTTTATCACTTAATTTATTAATTAATGGTCCTCAAATGAAACAAATGATCTCATATAAATTGATATTTGACTCTGAGACTACCAAGCTGGATAATGTGCTAGACTGGTAAAAGATACTGGAAGGTATTTCAACTTGTGGAAAAACTGAAATAGAACTTTAGCTTGAAAAATATTTACTGAAAAAAATGCACTATATATTTCAAGTGTTTTTACCATTATGCTCTGTAACAGTACAGACACATTTACAGAAGCTGGATTGCTGGTTATTTTTACAAGCAGAGGATGACAAAGCAGAGCATATTTTATATACATTTGGAATTTGTTTGAATTGGTGCCGTGATAAGAGATGCTTCTGTCACAGGTTCTCAGCTACCAGCAGAACCTGAGATAAACCTTGGTATTTTGCTGGCCACAACAGAATAACCCATTAAATGTCCATGACGGCAGACAGAAGCTCTTCTGTGGAGTTATTCAGATGGATTTTTTTAAATATAAAAGTTATAAATATCACAATGAGAGAATAAACTTTTCTTGTTTTGGGGTTGGTCAGACAGTCTAGCTTTTTGTGTTCAGTAGCCACTGAAAATGGGAGCAGAACACAGATCTGGTCTCCCTGAAAAGTTGCCCTGATTGTCTAACAGAAGCAGCTTTCTAACATTTAAGGCAGAGATTGATTTGTGCCATCTAATGCACCCCTACTGCACTATGGTGTAGGCAAAAGATGGCTTGCGTATACAAACAGAAAGTGTCTGTGGAATGCTTAAAGGATCCTGAGGTATACTTGATTCCTCCNTATTGTGTTTGATATTCCTCCATGACCTGGCATGCTGGAAAAGATGTACAGATTTTGTCCATTCACTAATTTGCTGGTCAAAATTAAGATATTTTTTATCATAGAGTAATTTAGCACCACTAGATTTTGGGAAAACTAAATAATATGGCTGTACAAGATAGTAGGCACCAGATCTGACTCACTGAGTTCCTTTAAACCTGATGTTCCCAAACAGGTAGAAATTTAAATTTTGTCCTTCCCCTAAGCACCACCATCAGCCACACATCTTAAAAGTGATTTGGATTAACACAGTTCTGAAAAATTAAGTTACTCTCCAAAACCATTTTATTTTTATCTTACTTTACTGCCAGTTTCACCCTTGTTTTTAAGACTTCAGGGAATTACTTGTACAATGGAAGAAGTTACCAAGCACACTAGCTTCTTTCACATAGCTCAAGGAACAGTCATCTCTTGGCAATTATGTTTGATGATTACAGACCCAATTAATCAGTCTAAATGGTTCCATGTCCTATTTTCCTATCCCTTGCGTCACCCAGTCCCATCAGATTTCTGCTGAGTCGCATCCTGTGCTCGCTCCTAGTATCTCTCCTTCCTGCCATGCCTGCTTGCCACATCTATTCCTAACCAGGTCAGAATAGAGAGATAAAGAAAACAGTATACTAATTTGTAGTTTTTCAGTCTCATTCAGACAGTACTTGGCAGGATGCCATTCACATTAAGAATAAGGCAACTTGCTGTCCTTGAAATAACAGCAGAAAAGCTGCCAACCAATTGTGTTTGATGGGACATTATCACTGGATAAATTGTTTTCCTACAGCAGCACAATTCACTTTTAGGATTTACTGCAGATAACTATAACAGGAAGGTTTTGGTAGTAAAAAGGAAGAAGAGTATGATAGTTCTAATTTGAAATATTTTTATTTTACTAACAAAAATACTTAATGGAGATCATTCCCTAGGGTATGCAGTGTATTTAAATATCAAGAACTCTAGTAAAATCAAACCATGCCTTGAGGTGATTAGCTGGGAGATACAGTTTTGCACACTCTCTTCTGTATCATTGTCTACATTTTTTATAACACAAAAATTTACAAGCAACAACATTTATACTGTGGAATAGTACACAAAAATCATGA
The DNA here is from genome assembly GCA_013399475.1 of Chauna torquata. Classification (NCBI taxonomy): domain Eukaryota; kingdom Metazoa; phylum Chordata; class Aves; order Anseriformes; family Anhimidae; genus Chauna; species Chauna torquata. The sequence goes on along the minus strand of VXAL01017794.1, from coordinate 19,288 downwards.
TAGCATGCCATCATGACAACATCCAGTATTTTTGTTTCCTTTTCAATGATATTGGACCCATCATTCTAAACAAGGCATCAGGCATTTTATTCTGAAAATAAGGCTTTGTACATCTTTTTATGTCTTATTAAGGGAACTTCTAGGGCTTAAAAATAAATATCTCTAGAAAGATTTCATGTTGTTAGAAGGTGAAATAATGATGAGTGATAAGTTTTGTTTGCTACCTAGACACTGCTCAAGAGCCTGGTGCCATAACTGCCTGCAGCAAGAAAAAGAGGTTTGCCTCTGCCTCTTCAAACAGTCAAAAACAGTCACAGACAAGTCGCTAAATATTTTTCATAACCAATTAACATCTGCTTTCCTATGTGACAAAGTTTTTAATGTTCATTAGAGGGGTTAGATAGGAAGTCACAGAATCACACAGAATCACAGGGTGGTTGAGGTTGGAAGGTACCTCTTGGAGGCCATCTGGTCCAACCTCCCTGCTCAAGCAGGGACTTCTAGAGATAGTTGCCCAGGGCCATGTCCAGATGATGTTTTGAAGAGAAATATCTGTTTTGAATAGATATTCCTCAGCGAGTTAACAAACATGCCCTACCATTCTGGCTGCCATGTAGTTTAGCAATTATTTCTGAAAATACTACAGGATATAGATGTTGCTCCAGATGTTTCCTCCTTTATTCTTCAGCCACTCAGGACATGTCATTGGCACTCTCCATGCAGCTGTTCCAGATGTCTCAGTGACAGACTGCATATTAAAAGGAATAGAACAATAATAATAATAATAATAATAAAATAGAATTGCTCTTCCAAATAAAGGAGTAATGAGGAGCAAAATGGGGGAGGAGAGGAAGCAGGAGAGACTTGTTTTGTGAATTTTGATGCTATATAAGCACTGGCAGCCCTGAAGACTACAGCTTTGTGTCCACAAAACAAATATAGTACAGGAAGCACTAGCATATGTTTTTTACATGCTTTCTTTTCTGCTACTGAAGAGTGTAGGAGGTCTGTCATTAAGTGAGACAACAAGTGCTAGTGAATAGGGCATGGGACTGTGAGACCTGAAGCTGATCCTCGCTTGATATAAATTATTGCATTTGCATTACACCTCTGCTGTCTCTGTGGGACCACATCAATTTACAGTAGTTGAAAACTGATCCAAGAGACCTAATTTTGTTCCTGACAACTCTTTTGAACTGCTACATGTGAATTTGGATATTTCAGCTTTTAATCTGAAATAAGGACACTGCATTGCTTTGTAAAATATGAAAATATATTAAAGGAACTGTGCAAGAAAAACATTAGCATTGCTGTCTGAAGTAAACCCATTCCAGTCCTAACCAAGGATATCTGCCATTTTTTGTTACAGGGGAAGACTCAGAGCTGCAAAGAGTGCTTACTTGTACTCTCTTCACCTGAACCTAATGGACATTCAGTTAAGGCAGGGACTGAGGGCACGGGCCGTGCCCTGCCACTCCCTTCTCCATTCATATTGCTTTCTTTTCCTACCCAGTCCTCAAGTCTATCATACAGTTTTGGCATGTATTTTTTGGGTGGTTAGTAGGGAGATGGGAGCAGAGGCTTTGTG
>VXAL01017794.1:6006-17665 GCA_013399475.1 Chauna torquata | reverse complement strand
AAAAAAAAAAAAAAAAAGTAGTCTGTTTTTACAGGTTTTTTTGCAATTGTGAGAAGTGGACTGGATTTGATGGCTCAGCTAGTCCTCCAAAACAATGCTTTTATTTTGCAAAATACATCTATATGACTCATAGTCATATGCATAGCACATGACAGCACTGTGAATGTTGTGGAAAAGTGGGGAAGAAAATTTCATTTAAATAGTTGCAGTAAAGATTTTCATAAACCCTGAGTTAATTTTCTCACAGATCAGACATTCTATATTTCCAAAAAAACATGTAAGGAATATCTGTCTCCGTGGACAGGTGAGGACACTCCATGTGCAGAAAGAGAGAATGTTGGTTCTGTTTTTCCATATTTCTGCCGCAGGAACATATGGAGTTGGTTTTATGGCAAGAAAAACACGAAAGGTAGTAGATAACTATGAAAATCTTAACAAAACCACCTTAGTTCAAAGAACAGATTTTGTGAATAGACTCTGAACAGCTTGTTTTTCAGAGGCAATTTTGCAGACTGACACAGAACAGTCATTTATTTATGCCATGTAATTTAGAATATAAACATGAATTATGCAACTCTTAACCCGTTCAATCTACGTTTTTACAAGGCTGCTCTCTGTTGTATATACACTAACATTTAGTCCGCTTTCATTTAAATTTTTCTAGCAATGTAATTTCTATTGCTTCTTTTGTGAGATCATTCCCAAGGATAATAAATCTCCCTGTCAAGAACTCTTCTTTGATTATTCAGTCTAAATTTTTCTTTTCATAATTCCATCCCTATGCTCCTTTCTATACCTCTTTTTATTATGCTACAAAATTTGTCTGTGCTCCTAGTTGACAGCATACTTCAGCGATAGAATGCTAGTATGTTCCCTGTTAGCTATTCTTTAGCCAAGTTATAGTACATCGACCTTTTTGTAAACTAGACCCTCAGCTGTTACTATTACCTATCACTGAATATTCTTGTGTCCATCTGTATATTATGTTAATTAGGTACCTAGAAATGTGACCAGTAATACAGATACTATATATATTAGAATAATATATTAGAATATATTACGAAAGCCCAAAAGAAAGGAATTTTTTAGTATGTTCTGGTAATGTTTCTGTGCCTATAAAGGCTGCTGTTCCTTGGACCAATACCTAATTTGATAGTCTGTATTTCTTCAGGACTTTTCCTGATATTGTTTTTCCTAGGTGTCTCCTCCCTGTGTCCTGGATTGTATTTTCTCCCAAAGCTTATAACTTGATCCTGTTTCTAATGCTTATGTGTCTTCTTCCTTTTCCATTTTCTGCAGCTATGGATGCCTACATTGCCAAGCACTATAATAAAGTCTCTACACTTTCTTTTTTTTTTTTAATATCTGTATTTGCTACCTTTGTTTCATTAATGAGATATCTTCTACCACTACACAGATAGTGTTCCCTGTCTTCCCTCTTTGGGAAATTCAGCAGTGTGATTTTACAGTATTTATCTCATAGTAGCCCACCATATGTAAGTTAAATTAAATATTGTCTAAGACAGCAAACTCTACTATTGCACTATTTTTCTTTAATCCAGTTGTTTTTTTTAATTCTGTATTTTAAAAAGCCAAGTGCAATTTGTTTCTAGATGTTTTCTTTAAAATGTATGTTATTTATTGAATGCAAGCATGTTACTTTCCAGGAGCTAGAAAGTGCATGACTTCTTTTGGGAGAGAGGTAACACTCTTCTTGGGATGCCAACAGACAACCACATGTGCTATATTCAGATTCTTTTGGTACAAAAGATTCCTTCCTCGGAACACCTCTGATAGAAAAAAGAACAAAGACACCAAGGAGGAGGTAGACATCACATCTTCACTGTCTCTAGTGCTGTACAATGTCAAGGATCCAGAGACATTATATCCTGAAGAGCATGAGCTACATTATGTCCCTGTGGGGATTTCCAGGGGGAATTATACCCTCCCAATGCCTCTGAGAACTCCACAGGGGCTTTGTGGAAACATTTCAATTTGACCTCCAAGGAAGAGGTCTGTTATTCTCAAATTCTCAGTAGCTGTCATTCAGGTAAGATGCTCCTTGCATCCAAAACGTTACCTAATTAGAAGACTTAATTTCTAATTTTCTTTTAATTCTCACTACATTTTTAAAATATATTTTAGAATTATCAGCATCTGTTATTTTATATTTAAACTTGTAATAGCCTTGATTTTCCAACCTATTTTTTCTATAGAATATACAGTATGGACATGACACATTTATTTCAAAACGCTCATATTCAGTGGCCATTTCCAAGCAGTTTCTAAATTCATAATGTCACTCTGAAAGTATTTGAAACATGAATTTATACTGTTAGCAAGACAAGAAAAATATACCATAGCTGGATATAAAGTTGTTAATTCAGCGGGACTTTATTCCACTTTACTTTGTATGTAACTGATCATAGTAGGCGCAAGGACCAAAGATTTATTCCAGTAGCCAGAGGTATTTCTTATTCAAACATCTTTGATCTAGACATTTGATGGATTTATATAACACAGAATGATTTTCAATAATTCTTGATTTGTATCATGGCAAAGATGTTATAAAGAAAGCTGCTTGGGTTTCTCTGGGAGTTGTGATTCTGAATGAAACATAACGATACGCAGGTTACTGAAAAGCATTACTTGTAAATATACAAACTTACAGGTTAAAAGCTGAAGCTAGAAATATATTCATACTTAAGCTTTGTTTCTGGGGGGAGCTGAGGTGAAGGCAGTATTTGTTGTTACTTAGTAATTCACCCTTAGGAAAAATCAAAGAACAAGGTAAGCTAAAATGGATAACAGCAATAATGGCACAATTGTGAGCCAAGTATATAAAACCAGAACATTGATAATATGCTAAGAATTACTGTTTGTTTGTTTTCTATAATTGCTATGCCGTGGAATAATAAAAGCATAATCCGTAATTGTTTAATACATTCCAGAAGGAAACGCTGCAAGAAAAAATTGAATTGCATAGCAATACCTGTAGATCAGGTCATCTGCTAGCTAACACAGTCAGTCTGAATTTATGGATAGAGTTGGGCATTTTTACACAATTTAGATTTTCAAGCCTGTTTTGATGTAAAGAGATTATGAAAACAATGCTCACAGCATTCAGAATCTGGAACAGTTGAGCTAAAGCAAAGATGATGAGCATTGTGAATCACTTAAGTACCAGCGTGTGATCTCATAACTAATATTGCCTGTATGAGGCCACCTGCCTATTGTCAGCTGCAGAATCCATCTCTCATTCAGTGTTTGTGAAAGTCAGTGGGCATGTCCTCTGCCAGATGAGTCATCCTGAATTCATGGAAGTCAGAGGAGCCAAGACGGTCGATACCACATATATATCACTCCAGTGAAAATACTCCCCTTCTTATTGCAATGGGCTTCGGATCAATAGCAGAGTTAATAAGTGAACACATTACACTTGGAGCCAAAATTAGAAAGAAATCTTATAATTAAAGCCATGTATTTGATCATAAGTGCATTAGAATTCATTGTCAATAATGGTAATAGACCTAATGAACACACATCTTACTTCACTTCACATTAATGGAGATGTAGGTTACTTGCTGTTATTTGTAAGTGGTTGCTCTTCGATTTCCAGGTCAAAAATGCAGTGGGGGAAAAAAAAAAAAAAGTGATTACCTGAGTTAAATATTGGAAGGTTAAGAACTGTTACATATTCGAGAGATTTCAGCATCAAATGAAATTGAAATTCAGATGAACTGCGACTTACTTAAGAATGGCCCAAGTACAAAAGAAAACCTAGCAACTGATTTACCATGTAATCAATCTGCTGCTTTGCCATGCTAGTGCTCTACTTCCCAGTCCTTTAGTAGGAAGTAGAAATGCAGCCTACAGCTATCTGCAACAGAGTCAGTCACTTCAATTTAACTTTAAAAAAATCTGGCTGGCAGAGAGGGAGCTGGTCTCCACAATGGTGGTTTTAGAACAAAGCACATGTGTCAGGTAAAATTATATCTGGCAACTGGATTTCTACCACCTTATTCAGCCAGCCAGCCAAATAGAAATATTTCTACAGTCCCTTCATTAGAGGCTATTCACCTGCAATACACAGTAATTTTTCATTATAGTTTACAGCATTCTGCCACACACTGAGATAGAAACCTACTTCTGTGCTTTTAACTTCAAGATTCCCATTAAGAAGCATTTGTTCTTTATATCTCTTTGTTAAAGGGAGTCTGTTAAGGTTATTGTAGATATTATTCCAAACTGCAAAAGTGTCATCTGACAGAACTAAAACCCTCAATCACTTCTCTCATCCCCTTAAAAATCTGTGCCTAGGTGATCAAGCTGTGCCTCATAAGGTCAGTCATAAACAGGTCCACAGCAACTTCTATCAAATGAGATGGCTGCTTGCTTTGCAGAGCACTGAAGGATCTCACCGGAGACAACAGAATGTACAAAATTAATGAAAGCAAATGCATTTAGCAGATAATGTGTATGTTCTCAACCCGCAGTGGGATTCATCTCATCAAATTTAGAAATCTGAGATTGTACATTGAAATCTAAGATGGTGGTCTAGAGTACTTTTATAGTCACTGAAGAAAAACAAGTTTCTCACCAAAGAGAAATAGATATGCCTACCTCTAGTCATCCTAAGAAGTTTCTGAAAATGCCAGATAATTGCCCACACTAGGTGTTTTCTTATGGTTGGACTAGTTAATTAACTTCTTATGGGAAGTTAATTGGTGTCCTTAGTGAGCAGACGTCTGCAGTGGCAGCTGAAAAGTAATGTTATTCAAGAAGAAGTTGGAGAAAAAAATCTGAGGAGGTGTTTACAAAGTATTAGGGGAGGAAAAACTAAGATACAGGAAACACTGGTCCAGTGTTTTTTGTATTTGTAATTGCTGTGTTGGGGTAGAAATGTAAAGCAAAAAAAGATCTATAAAGAACTGGATTGTGTTTGTTCTGCTGCTCAGGGAACAACAAACTTCAAAATGGCCTCAGCATAGATTCCCCCTGCACCTTTGAATAGGTCCTTTGAATAATATGTCCTTTATAGACTTCACAGAATCAAATTCTTTCAGTAGTACAATATAATACACTAGCCTTTCAATACTTGGCATGGCACTGACTTCTGTGAAACTGAGATGTCTGAAGTCCTGCAGCAGCACTGAATGAATGGCAAAGAGTCTTAACGAACAAAGCAGACACAGCTGCCCCTACCGACACTCAGCTTTTTCCACCACCATTTCAGGTCTCATTGTCCTCATAACATGCACGTTGGGTCACATGCTGCTGGGTCACCCCTGCTGGGTTAACTAGCTCTCTTTACCTCTCTCCTATCTGTATACACCTTCAAAAGAATGTGCCAGAGGAACTGAAGACCCTTGACCTGGTCAACAACTGAAAACACAACCACAGTTTTCCCAACAAGAACTTTTCCAAGTAGCAGTAAAGAAGAAACAGCAAAAAGCTCTGACATAGCCTGGCTCCAATAGCAACCATAGCTCAAATAATAATAAATAAATAAAATACTTAAAAAAAAAAAAAAGTTGCATACAGCTGGGGAACAGGAACTTGGGCCACAGCCATAGCTAGCACAGCTGCCCTGCTCTGCAGGGCACAACCATGCTACAGAACTCTGTAGTCGACGTTGTGTCTCCTCATGTTGATGCCAGGTTTGGGGGACTTTTTTGTGCAGGCAGGCTCAGGACACAGGCAGTCACAGGACATCCTGCCATGGCCAGGACGCTCTACTATAGACTCTTTGAAGATTCCCTATATCAGCCATCTACTCCAAAGTGCTATTCATGACTTACCTGATGGGAGTCCTCTCAGAACAAAAATTACAATCTGCCTCCTCATACATCAGGCATTCTGGACAGTTCTCATCCAGTGCTAATTAGAACATTCTACAACAGTCAGCTTTTGGATTAAAATGTGGGCAGAATAGTACAAAATAACTGCTCCGTCAACACAAATGTCAATCCACTTGCCAGAGGAATACTCAAATGGCAATCACTGAACCAGTTGCTGCCCAGCGTAAGCTACAATACAACTGTAGGAAAATGTTATTCCTTTCACTTGATCCCCTGCCAACATCAGTTAGTTCTTCATTCTCCTGCATTTTACCTTAAAATCTGCAGAAGCTGATTGCAGGGCTTTACCATCTCATCTAAGCTCTCTGGCATTTCCTAGGAGCTGTTGTGCCATACTGTCAAGATGCCTCTCCAAACACTCCTCCAGTCTTCCCCAATGAATGGGCATAGTATAAACATCCCCAGAAACATGTGAAGTATCGTCTTGGGCTGCATATGTATTAGGAACATATGTATCACGAGTCTGGATCTTATTCAATGTACTATTGCTCTAGACGCTACCAAAGACTGGCGCCATCATGATCCTTGCCAATATCTAGAGGGAAAGTAATAAGACATGACCTGAATAAGACAACCATACATGCCCTCAAAAAAAGGATAAGAAAGAAGCCTTTGATGTTAAGGTGTACCTAGCACATCACTGTACCGCATCCTGTAGAAAGTGAAAGACCCTGAGGCAGACTTCCACAGACCAATCCTCTCCAGTGTCATTAGCAGATGATGTGATCATACATGAATACAAAGGCAAGGAAAGACAAGTGTCAGTGCTGGAACTGAACACCTGCATACATACACACTGTTCTTATGTACTCTTATTTATACACTATTCTACTTGGGCCATAAAGTGTGCAACACACAAATGAGTTAGAGTAAGGTATGTACTAGAGAAACATGTTTTGTTGAGTTGCTAAGGGCTGTGGGATAGCTTTTCTGCCATGGTGTGTATCTACTCTTTTTCATTGCGGACATAGCATAAATGACCTGACACTTGATCACTTTAAACATGAGCTTGTGGGATCACTTGATCTGACAGCTACAGAACACACTTTAGGATAATTATCAAAGACCATTATCATAGAAGTAGTCTCAGAGCACCACAGGAGCATTCCTTTTCCCATCAGTACCACATCACTTTTTATAGTTTTCACATGAAATGTTCTCTCCCTTGTTTAATTCACTGCTACACCTAGTCTTTCCCAAAATCCCTGTCACAATTTTTTCAAATTAGCTGTCTTATTTCCTTTCCTTTCCTTCCCATCACTCCTCAATGATCAGTCTCTTCTTTCCATTTTTTCTCTATCTGAAGTATTTCCCTTTTATTTCCCCATTCCATCATTCCCTCAGCCAAAAAGCCTTGAGGAACTAATATGACATTAGTAAGATATTGCTCAGTTTACTGCTTTGTTATGTTTTATATCATAGAATCATAGAATATCCTGAGTTGGAAGGGACCTACAAAGGTCATCAAGTCCAACTCCTGGCTCCACAGAGGACCACCCAAAAATCAAACCATATGTCTGAGAGCATTGTCCAAATGCTTCTTGAATTCCATCAGGCTCAGTGCCGTGACCACTTCCCTGGGGAACCTGCTCCAGTGCCCAACCACTTTCTCGGTGAAGAACCTTTTCCTAATATCCAACCTGAACTTTCCCTGTCACAGCCTCATGCTGTTCCCTCGGGTCCTATCTCTGGTCACGAGAGAAAAGAGATCAGTGCCTGTGCCTCTGAAGCCCCTTGTGAGGAAGCTGTAGGCCATGATGAGGTCTCCCCTCAGTCTCCTCTTCTATAGGCTGAACAAACCCAGCTCCTCATACATCTTGCCCTCTAGACCCTTCTCATCTTTGTAGCCCTCCTATGGACATCTCTAATAGTTTTTATGTCCTTCTTATATTCTTAAACTTCATATTGTTGGTGATTGCGCAGCTCTCTAATTTGTCAAAGTCTCTCTGCAAGGTCTCTCTACCTTTGATGGAGTCAACAGCTCCTCCCAGTTTGATGTCATCTGCAATCTTTCTCTGACTTTGTCTCATTTTTATATGACACACTCTTAGGACAGGGACTGTCCTAGTTTTATCTTTGCATAGTGCTTACCTTAGTGGAACTCTGTCCTCTATTAACCCTACTTGGTAAAAGTTTTGAACAGTAAATAACATTATTGGGAAGATTAGGTCTAAAGAAGAGACAGAAAACCTACCAGCCAACGGAAAATACAGGTTCAGTTCTCTAGTCTACCATAGACATCTGTGTCTGTGTGGCCAAGCTAGCAAGGCTGGAAGAGTACTAATACCAAACATTTCTCAAACTCTGGATGGCCACATACTGAGAAAACTGTCCTTCTTAAGACTGTCATTACAGAAAACCAAAGGAGATCACTGTCCCACAGTATAGAAGTAATTTGAATAACTTAGGGGAGTCAAATGTGAGACTTTGAAAATGGGCAAAACAGCATTTAAATCTACCCACTATTCAGTAAGTTACTAGTGGAAGAAATGGAAGCCTTGAGCTGCAAGGTTTTAGGAAGGCAGGTAGGCTGGTGAGTTCAGAAAAATGGGAAGCATGTTGTTTCAATTAACATCAGCAGAGGTCTACGGACACAGAAAATTAATGCAATCAAGACAAAGGTTACAAATACCACTTAAAGGACAGATCTGACATCAGTTCTTTAAGTCTTTTGATTTCAAAAATTTGTCGCTGGCTCTTCACCAGTAAGTAGCAAGAAATGGTAAGGAATCAACAGTACTGCTAGGGTTGCAAACTGTACTAATGATTTGTAGCCAGGCATCTTCAGTGGAAGGAAGTAGGAAAATGACAAGCTCTCCCACAATCATTTATGCTTACTCTAAAATTTTCATGCAGTGACTGATTGCATGCCATGAGTTTTTATAAGCACTAGAAGCTACAAAGATCAAAATCCAGCCCAGATAGCTCGCTGTAAATATGGATAAACCACAGAATTTCATTTGTTAGTGTTTTTTTGTTTGTTTGTTTGCTTTGTGAACAGAAGATATGAACACAGCTCGTTCAAAATCTGAGCAAAATTATCATGCAAAATTAGATCGCTCCATCTGGACAAAATTTTATACCTGTTTTAGGCAGGTGCTGGTTTAGTTTTATTAAAATGCTCCCTATCTACCTAGATATCTTGCTATGAGGTGTGAATTATATGCATTGTTCTAAAACCTCCAGGAAACCTGCTTCAGTATTTTCTTTACATTGACTCTGTATAACACTTACAAATAATTAAATTGTGTTGTCATAAAGTGTTTCAATATAAGTAATCTAGCTATAAATAAGTCTTAAGGTGATACAAAATGACACTAACTAGATAAACAAATCTTCTGAAAAGTTCAAAAGTAAGTCAATTCCATTTTAAAAGTGAACTTTTATGTTTAATAGCCTTAGAATGTTATATACTTTCCAAAGATAAACTGCAAACTATAGTTAGTCAAATTTTTATAGAAAATGATGATTCTACAAAATCAAAACATTTCATAGAAATTACTTCTTTTTTCAGCATCTCTGATAGGAAAGAACAAAATTTTCATTTAAGGTCCTATTTTTTTTTTAATTTTACAGTATTTTTTCATCTTGCTTTTCTGAAGTATTATAGAAAATCGTATAGGAAAAATATAAGGCATCACAAAATACCCCAAGAAAATTGTATTATAAAGTTCAAAGGAAATGTTCTGGAATATTTTGTCCTACTTTTGATGAAATACTTTGAAAGTCTATCAATTCCCCTAGAAATACACTTTTTTTTTTTTTTTTTTTTTTTTCTTTTTTACTATCTGAACAGTGTAAATACTTATCTATCCTCATTGCTGCTGTTTGGTTGCTTCCAAAATATGTCTTTGTTTACATGACGAGTTAAGAGCCTTACTCTTGACAGATTTTAGTCAAATGACATCTTCTGATGTAAGTACAAAGAAAATGGGTTCACAACAATGAAATCAAGTAATCAGAATGCTGCACGTGATCATGTACACTATTGCAAGCTTTGCTACGGAACAGGTTGGTCACATAAATTATTATCATTTGACAATGACATTTTCATACTACTGTGGTGAAACATTTTGAACAGTACATTTAACAGAGTCCTGATAAATAGTCAGGTACAACTCTATTTTTATTTTTTTCCCAGCTCTACCTCTCTCTCAGTGATGCATTTAGAACCCACTCCAAAGCCCAAAGTTAATCAAAGAAGCTATACCAACCTGAGTACTTTTGTGGCATTGCTCTTAGAGGCGTCCAATAAATATATATCTTATAGAATTAGCGTGATAAACGTGAACTATTAACAGAGGGTCTTTTTACATTACTTTTGAAGATGCATTTGATTGGAATGTTAATTTTTTTTTCTTTATGAAGATAGTGTATTACCACTGGTGATTGTATAGCAAGGATGTATAGCCTATTAATATAGGCTAATTATCAAATAGTTTTATATCACTTCATATTTGAAGTAACATAGCAACACTGTGGATATTAGAACATGAATGATTCCAAAATATCCCTCTGAGTTCAACAGAGGATGTTCTTGAAATCTTTTAACATGAGAGCAATGCCAGAATTTGTTTTATTTGAATTTGTTGATGTATATAAGCTGTAGTTTTGAAAGGCATATGTGGAGTCAGAAGCAGCAGGGATGTAATCACCGATGAGTGCAAGATGCCTCAGGCAAATAAGGGCTTCAGTGCCTGTTCTTCAGGGAGATGCCAAGGCAGAGGTGTAAGAATGTGCCTAAAGGCTGACAGGGAGGATCTGAGAAGGAAAAGAGGTTTCTGGATATATGAACCTGCTATGGACTGCTATACACAACCAGTACCATGCTTGAGGAAAAAAGAACTAGTCGTCTACTTTTTGATGTCACTCAACAGTGAAATTTGTTTCTGCATCAAGCATGGTGAGTCTTGATTTACCAGTATCCTAATTAGTTACAATGCTACAGCCATTGAAATATTGTCTGTGCTTACTTTATAAAAAAAAAAAAAAAAAGAAAATCAAGCCTGCTAATGCCATTGCATAAGTATACATGAGTGCATGATTAAAACACGTGAGAAGAAGGCAGCAATCAAAAATGAAAATGCGTAGGAAATAGAGATACATTAGTGATGTCTGATAAGGGTTTCAGACATCTGAAAATGCCTGATAAAATCTCAGTATATGAGTGTTACACACTCTCAGTGCAACAGCTCTTCTTTGTATGAGAAATATGTCACACTCAGATTCCTCCAATGGATCTGTTAACAAAAACGGTGTACTGGGTCTGGCTGGGACAGAGTTAACTTTCCCCACAGCAGCCCATACAGCACTGTGCTCTGCACTTGCAGGTAGACTAGCACTGATACCACACCAGTGTTGTGTCTACTGCTGAGCAGCGCTGGCACAGCACCCAGCCTCTCCAAACCCCCCAAACCCAGTGGGCTGGGGTGGGCAGCAGCTGGGAGGGGACATCACCAGGGCAGCTGACCTGAACCAACCAAAGGGATATTCCGTATCCTGTGGTGTCACACTCAGCAACAAAAGCTGGGAAAGGGGAAGGAGAAGGGGGGGCTCTCATTATGAAGACGTCTGTCCTCCCAAACAACTGCTACACGTATCGAGGCCCTGCTTCCCAGGATGTGGCCGAACACCGCTGATATGAAGTAGAGAATTTTTTTCTCTTTGCTTCCACACGGCCTTTGCTTGTTTTTAACACACACACCCCCCCTTTTTTTCTTTTCTTTTTAATTAAATTATCCTTATCTCAACCCTTGAGCCTTTTTTTTCTATTGTATTTTCTCACCCTGTTCCTTTGA
>VXAL01017793.1:179983-195606 GCA_013399475.1 Chauna torquata | reverse complement strand
ATATAATACATAATATATTAATATGATAATCCTTCCAGCAATGATGCAGTATCACAATTAACTGATGGATGAAATTTACATACTTAAATGCATGTAACCCATTTCTGAGCAACTCTCAATTACAGATTGTAAAAATGTCCATATTTGTCCAGGTGACACAAGTGTCTTTGTCCCATTCCCAAAAATGAGGAAGGCATTAGCTACTTATCAGAAAATGTTTTATTATCTTTTGTGTCTTTAGATTAATTCTCTAAAATATAAATTAACAGTAACACATGATAATCCTATGAGCTGGTCAGATGTGAACACTATCTCACATGACTTTATAATATGCTGCCATCCCTTACTAGGACATATGTGCAAATATAAATACACAATGTACTAACATCAGACTGACATCCAGAATCTTAAGGACCAGATGGCCTCTGCAGAGAGTCATACATTGGAGATAAAGATAATATCTATAATTTCTCTCAGGCAAGCCACTGCAGCATAATACTACAATACACTTGAGTATTTTGAAGTCCTAAGGGAAAAAAAATGTTCAGGTAATTGAAGTCTCATGTAATCAAAGGAATTCTCAGTTTAGTCATGACATTTTTTTTAGAAAAGAGAGTTTTTATGTAACTGAAATAATGGTGTGATTGTACAGGGAAGAGGCATGTGGGAAGTAGTCACATTTTAGTGGCAATGTCAGATGTACATTTATAAAACCAACTTCCTGTGAAGAGCTGATCACCAAGACTTATTTTCCCAGCTGGTTATATTATCTTGGGCCATAAACTTGAAACTTGCATATTAGAAGGCATATCGCCTTCATTGATACCATTTGTGGTTGCATTTCACTCAAGGAAGGCAAATGGTTATCTGGACAAAAGTCCTTTCACTCAATGAAAACCACAGTGAACCAGATGCTTGTGCTAATAGTTGCAGAAGCAAGTATTAACATCATCAGATTGTTTGAGGTTCTGCATCACAAATTAGAATGATGCCTCAGATCATATGATCTTGTCTTTCTAAAAAGTCTGAATCTGACTCTTTTCTACTACAGTAGGAACACCATACTTCTACTCATTGGAAAAGTAATTACAAGCTACAGTAAAATTTAAAACTAGACAGCAATAATTCAGAAAGAATACGTGTAATATACTATTTTCCACCACTTCATTTTAGATTATGTTTTGATGACACTATTGAAGCTTTTAAAAACTGGTTTTGTAGGTTTGCTTGTTTGTTTGTTTTTACTGTTGAGTTTTTTTTTTTTTAATGATTCCGGGGCTAATAAGGTTAAGGAGCTATCTGAATTTACCCTCACTGTCCTACATTTCAGGGCAATATGACTACCTGTTTCAGTCCAATAACTTCATTTGTGAGCAAGAAGAGAGGAAGCTACATACACTTTTTCATTCTCTTTAAAGCAATTTGTTGAGAAGTAAACCTCCAAAAGCCATTTTCAACCCATTCTGTGAAAACACCCTCCTATCCTGGACTGAGAACACTCCCCTGCCCTGGAATACTACAGTGGGATTAGGCATATCTTTTTTCCTGTTAAATGATTAATCCGCTTGATTAATTTAGGGTTTAGAAAACACAACTGCTTTATCAAATGCTGACAAAAGCTTTGCTAGTTCTAGGTCTCTGTAAACATAAATTATTAAATAGTGTGAGGAAATGCTAGAAAATCTTGCAAAAGTCATTTTCTCCTCCGAAAAAAAAGGGTGGCTGTGTTTGAATGACCAGTTTTAAGACACCAAATGGGTATTTTGCTATTGTTTGACTAGACATTTAAGAATCTAATTCAAATATAAATGCCCAGAGCATATCTAAAAGTGCAAGTGTGTTTATTACCTAGTACCCTTTGCTTTCTCCTGAAAACATGTTTGACTCTCACTCCAACTAGCTATTTGTGAGACAAAAATTTGTTTCATACCACTTTGTTTCCATAAAATATAGGAAGGACAAAACCTATTCTAGGAGAGATGAAAGTATAATCAGCTTTTGGTCTACGAAGTCACTTTTTTTTTCATTAATATGTTCTCTAGAAAGATGCATTTCAGATACTGATTTTCAATATTTGTTTTTTATTTACTTTGCCTAAATTTAACATTTCCTGAAGCTACATGAAGTCAGAATAGGCTAAGAAAAGTTTAGTAGCTTATTGTCTAACATAAATTGCATAGTTTGCTCATAAATATTGCAGTTTATGGCCACAATTAGGTACAGATAAGCAAAACCCCAATTCACTTCTACTTTGAGTGTCAGACAGAATTAAGTCTACCAACTTCAGTGACAATTTTAAGCAGTTCTGAGAAAAGCCAACACAATATATTTTTTTCCAGTTGAAGCTATTACAGTAATGTCCCTGACCTTGCTACCAAGGTATCTGTAGTGATGAGTTTAGTAGTATATTAAAGCACTTAATTCAGAGCTGATATACAATTGTACTCTGAAATATATGTAATTGAATTATATAAGCAGCTTTACCATTTTTTTTAAGAAAAGTATTGTATATATTGTTTCTGTGAAAGTTCTTACATCTGCACTGTTGCCCATTAGCCATAATTAAAAATATAATTATAAGTCCAGACAGGAGCTGCTTTAAATTATTCCATTACTTAGAATTTCACTACTGAATACCACAGCATAGGCCAACATTTTAACCATATTAATGTTTTGGAAACTTTTTGTTTTGACATATTCAACAAGAAACTTTCTTATCCATAAATCATGTCTTAATAGCTCATTTCAATGACTTTGATATAATCTTTAGATGGACTGAAGGCTTACATGACTGGATAAAACATCTCCTTCTAAAAGTATTTTAAATAAAAATGTTTAATACTTGACTTTTTCCTTCCAGATAAAAGCTTTTTGCATACCATGAGAGTAGTGGATTTTCTCCAAAATTAAATAACTGTAGAAGCTGTGGGACACGACCAAGGTCGCACAGTGATAGTGTAGTGTAATAGATCAAAAAGCGATATAAAGAGGATACAACATAGAAATCTCAGTCCACCAAGGAAGCTTCACTCCTGGAAGAGAATAAGTAAATGAAGCTGCTGAACCACAGTTCCCGTAGGACAGTTTGATGGTATTTCTAAGACCAGTTTTCTCCATACTGCACAAATGAGATTTCAATGTGTGTGGAATTTAAACTGAGGCAAACATAAATGTTAATTCTTCTAAAGGATGGAGTGGGGGGAAGGAAAAGAGTAATTTCCAGCAATGCAGCTGCTTTCATGCTAATTCCTCCATCTCCCTGCTGAGAGAGTTGCAGGAGAGGTTATAACAATAATTTATAATAGTTGTATTCTAATTGTGTGTGGATGTTCACATAAATTACAGAAAATGCTTTTTACAAAGTGGCCTAAAGTTTATCTTATTTGTTCAAAGGAGGGCAACAAAGATGGTGAAGGGTCTAGAGGGGAAGACATATGAAGAGCGGCTGAGGTCACTGGGTTTGTTCAGCTAAAAGAAGCAGAGACTGAGGGGTAACCTCAACACGGTCTACAGCTTCCACATAAAGGGGAGCGGAGAGGGAGGCGCTGATCTCTCCTCTGTGGTGACTAGAGATAGGACCCAAGGGAATGACATGAAGCTGCATCAGGGGAGGTTCAGGCTGAATGTTAGGAAATGGTTCTTCACCAAGAGGGTGGTCAGGCACTGGAACAGGCTCCCCAGGAAAGTGGTCATAGCACAGAGCCTGCCAGAGTTCAAGAAGTGTTTGGACAATGCTCTCAGACATATAGTTTGATTCTTGGGTGGTCCTGTGTGGAGCTATGAGTTGGACTCAATGATCCTTGTGCATCCCTTCCAACCTGGGGTATTCTATGATTCAGTGATTCACAAGTCTTATCAGTAACATCAACCTATTTGACATTTAAATTTCAGTATTCCATAAGAACTGTTCTCTTATTAAGAGATTCTTTTCTGACTTGTTTATATTGTGAAGAAAATATAAACACCTCAGAAGGGAACAAAAATTTCTTCTGTGCAAAATTAAACTAAGTAGCAGTATGTATTTTCTGCTGAATACGTTGAGTGGGATTTTCCTGACCTGATTTAGGCATCTAAGGCTGTACTTCTAAGCCTGGGCACCTCTACATAACTGTTCATCTTGCCTTCAGATTAACATCTAAGGAGAGTCATGTGAGCTGTGCTCTCTACTACTGTTTCCACATACTGATTATAAAAAGATCTGTGGCTGACTGGTTAAGGTTTAGCCACAACTTTTGAGCATTTAAATGAGATCTAATGAATCTTACTGTTGTTTTTCACTTTAAATTACTTTTTTTTTTTAATTACAACATTTCTAGTTTGTAATTATTTTGTAAATGTTAATGAATATCCAACTCTTTTCTGAGTTGATGTCGAAAGCTTATCTTAGGATAAATATATATAAAACATACCATAGCCCAAGCTTTCCACAGAACTTTATACATTTTTCCATTTTTTAGAATTACAAAACCCAATGGTTTTGCTAACTGTTTATCTTAGGAAAGTAGCTTTGCATCTCCACATGGGTTACTATAAATCATTATCTTATCTCAGCATTTTAATAAAGAGAAAAAACACTTTCACACATTTCTAACTTATGCTTTAATTCCTATCATTACAGTACCTCATGGAACACAAACACACAAAACAAAACCAAAAACCCTTTGAAAACTTGGTATCAGTACATAAAATCAGAACAAGCTCAATGTGAAATTAAAGATTTAGAGAGCAGAGTGTATAGCTCAAAAGATATCAAAAGATTATTATTTTTTCTTTTCTTTTATTCATGCTAGTAGCAGTGTTACTATTTATCATCCTTACAGAACCCACCAAAGCTGTGAAGAGGAAAGACTAAGGAGAAATGGGAAGCTTTCTTATAAAACAATATGCAGGAAATAACACTATGCACATAGTAATGCCACCAGCATTCTGAAGTGAAATTAGACCATGAAGAGCCCAAAAAGAGTTAAAAACCAAACCAAACCAAACCAAACCAACAACAACAACAAAAAAAAAAAAAAAAAACAACCAAATAAAACAAAACAAAAAAATATGCAGAGCTGCTGAATTAAAGTATTTGTCTTCATTAGCTCTGTCAAGTTATAATACTAAGGAACAAAAAAGAAATGTCTGTATATCAGTTCGTATAAATTCACGTCCTCTCACAAAGAAACATAAGAAAACACACACAGTCTCATTTTATCAGGATGTTTGCACATCAGAATTTTTGCTAAAAGAAGGACTAAACCCAGTAATATCAGTCTTAACTAATTTCAGAACAGAAGACAAGGCGGCTTTTCTTACCATCATAAATACAGTGGTGTATGATTCATATTACAACTTCAATTTTGTTGTTTGGAAATCATACTCATTTGTTAAAAGTTATTACTTTCTTCACATCTCAATTACAGCTTTAATAATGAAGCATAGTAGAAGTTAGACTGTCCAACTGCCTGCCCACTACTTTGGTCAGTAAAGTATTGGTAATAATACAACCAAACTTGCTTGGTATACCTTACAGTCATAATAATTGGAAAAATAAAAATTGGAAATTTATGAAGTTAGGATGTATCGCTTTGTGTTTAATAGTTCTCAATGGATTTTATTTACCACTACTTGGCAGGCAGGGAAGTGTGGAGTGGGAATGAAATATAAGATAAACATTCAATAAAGATTCAATATATGAATTTGCTGCCCTTTATATTATGAAAAGTTGGTTTTGAAAAATCTGTAGACAAAAAGAAACTGTCTTGGTTGAAATAAATAAATAAATAAATAAATAAAGCTCTATGATTAAAATACTTTATGTATCTATGTATAAACCATTTGTTTTTATGAAATGAACCCATTCTTTTCAAAGATCACCATAGTCACTGTCCTTAATAAGCAATTCTGTTGCTAGTTACTGCTGAATTGATATCTCTAAGTATCAATTAAGTACCTATAATAAACTAAAATGATTTAAAAGTTAAAATTTGCTCCATATTTAGTCTGATTTTCTATCTCTAATAGTCTAAATTATCTGGGTTGAAAGTATTGCTTTTTGTTGAAAACATATAGGGTATTGAAACCAGCCAGGAAGAAATACAAAATAATATAATGAAGTCCAGGTTAAGGAAGAAACACTAAAAGACATAGCAGACTCATCATTACATGAGTTACATAGACATTTTCCTCTTCATTTCATTAATAAATGATGACATAATACTGTATTTTGCTTATGTAATTTTCTTTCTGAAAGATTCATAAAATTTCCAGTCAAAACTAGTAGCTACAATAAAAAATAAAAAATGGTATTTTTTTTTAATATTTTGTCTAAGATTTTCCTTGCCTATACCCAACGTATACTGTCAGAACACTAGTGTAAACAGTGGAATGTCACTGTATTATACAGTCCCTAGCTACATTCATTAGAGATGCACTATTTTCCATAGTTTATAAACTAGTTCTTCCATGTGATTACAGTAAATGCTTGAATGAGGGTGGACATTAAAATCAGTGGGGGAAATATCACAGCAGTGGAGTGTTGTTCTGAGTTCTTATCAGGCTGAGACATAAATTGCCATAGCAGCTGAAAATCTTAACTGGCAAAATCTATGGTTATGAAAGAGAAGTAAAGGTATCTTGCTGTGTAGTTTTTTGAACAACATATTCCCTCTCTACTGACTTCCTTCTATTTTAACTCTCCAGTAATTAAATGTCTAAACTGTAAATTGCTTCAAGACTTTATGTTCGATAGGTCTATCCCTCATTTATTTAGTAGATACACATGGGAAACTTCTTTGCGATGGTAACTGCAGATTGAGCGGTGGTGTGAAGGCTACTTACCTCTAATCTTTGGCCTTGTAGATGAATAATAAAAACAACATTTAGCATATAATCTTGCTGTGCAACTCTGAAAAGAAATCTTTTCCACAGCAACCATACATGCCTCCAGTATTGTTTCTCAGGTTTCCTCTCAGGGAAAACTTCTCAAGTACAGTGGTGGTCCAAAAGTCTACCCTATTCTGATATACCAATTTTCATGTACTGTTAAAGTTCATTTAGTTTGGAAGAGAAGTGAGCACATCCTGGATTTTTTTTTTTTTTTTTTTGATTATTTACACTGGGAGACATGACCATCATCAGAGTTCTGATATTGCATTACTTCACATAGAGGATGAAATCAACGCGTTATAAGACAGCTCAGTATTTCATCCCCAAGGTTAGCTGGTAAAAATAAAAAAAATAACTTACAAAATAATTTATGATGAAGTTAGTACATATATATATATGTGTATATGATATCAGCTAATGGTTATCAACATATGACCTATGAACTAGAAGAGGAATTCAATCTTGTTTGTAACCTTTACTCAGACCTGAAAAAAACATTCTGCAAGTAAAATTATTATAGCAATCTAATGTCGTCTAATGTCTTGTACCAATTTATTGTTCTGGGTTTTCAGCTCCTCTTGTGATTCAAGAAGCCATGTAAAATGTTAGAAGTTCTGTTCACTGTATTTTGGTCACCACAGGCATGCAGAGATACTAAAATCTAAGGGAGGCAGAAGGGATTATTTTAAAATTCTATTGGGCTAGGTAAATATAAAAGCATAAATGTAATTAATCTTAATTTGGCATGCTTTTATAAGGCCAAAATTCACAACATCAGGATGTACTGAATGTATTTCTTCAAGATTAAATAACTAGCTCTAAAACTGGAAGCACTTCTCTATTCATGCAACACAGACTGCAACATTAATACCAGTGAAAATGCTTATCAAACCCGCAGGAAAATCAGGTAACAGCTCAATGATTGTGATAACATGGTGCCTGAATAAAAACCAGGTCATTCATCTTGAAAGTGGGAATTAAAACGGAGTTTTCTACCACTAGTTTCTTAAGCCCTACATAAAATTTACTAGACTTTTGAACTGAGGACTAGGCATCTGCAGATGCAGATAGAGCTGTAAATGAATTGTTCATGCACTGTTGAAAATATTACTAGATGCATACCTGTATATTTAGATACCTCTTTATCATTTAAAAACTTAGGCTTTTTTAAATTTAAATAGGATTATTATGAGTCTAAACACATTAATGATTATGACATAATCATTCAGTGACAGGGTGATATAAGGATATAAAGAAAAAGTTACAAATGAGGGAGAAACAGAAAAAAAAAAAAAAAAAAAAAACCCTCATGCTGTCCAGCACGAGTTTCTATTTCCCAATCAGAAGGATGTGTGTGCATACAAGTGTGGTCTAATGCATATTACAAACAGTCTCAGTACCAGAGGAGAAAATAGCTTTCCATGCGGAGATTTTCATGATAAATACAGCAGCTACAATACTCAGTTTTGCAAAACTTATTTACTGCACAAAAGTATTTTTATTCTGGAACATGGTTTCAGCACTGTGTCTGCTTTTAAAGATTAAAGATGCCCATCCTCAGGAAACCCTGGAGGAACAAGTCTCTGCAGAGAAAAGGAACCAATCTTCTTTTAAGTTTTCTTTTATGCATTTCTATACAATTTAATTGTGATGACCCAGATAGGTACTTCATGCTATCATCTTTTGTTATTTTCTGGACAGGGAGTATGGTTTAATGACAGCTATGGAAAATGGGAAAATATTTACCACCCATAGGAAATTTTAGCGAACATCATTATATCCAAGTCACAAGGAGCTGTTATTTATCTAACAAAGAATAAAATGTGTTTTGAGAGAAAGAGGCATAAAAATCATATCTACGGAGGATTACTTAGACTTTATAATAAACTTTCAATGTTAGCCAGCTGAAATGGTCAAGGTTGAGGCCCAAAGAACATTCTATATCATTATTTATAGAACACCATAAACTACATGGTACTTTGCAGACATAAAAAAAGATATGGATTCTTTTCCTAGAAGATTAATATTTTATAGGACTAGTTATTATAGTCTCATTAACTATAAAAAAAACTAGTCAAGATTTCTCTTCAATCCACATAACTGGTTAAAAGACAGCATCAGTTGTGTTTCCCACACTATATATATCACATATGTCCTTGAACCTGCATTTTAAACATCTCTTCATGCCCTTTTTTGCTAGATATTATTTCAGGCTTAGATTAACCACTGTTGGGACACATCCAGTCACATGACATTCAAGAAGGCTGAATGCTGGGTACTGCACTTGGATCATAATGACCCCATGTTGCAGTATAGGCTTGGTGAAGAGTGGCTGGAAAGTTACCTGGCAGAAAAGCACACAGGGGTGCTGGTCGACAGCCAGCTGAACATGAGCTCGCAGTGTGCCCAGGTGGCCGAGAAGGGCAATGCCACCCTGACTTGAATTAGAAACAGTGTGGCCAGCAGGACTAGGAAAGTGATTGTCTGGTGAGATCACACCTTGAGTATTGTGTTCAGTTTTGGACCTCTCAGTACAAGATGGATATTGAGTTGCTTGCATGTGTGCAGAGAAAAGCAATGAAGCTGGTGAAGGAAACAAGACATATAAGGAGTGGCTGAGGGAACTAAGGCTGCTCAGGCTGGAGAAAAGGAGGCTGAGGGGAGAATTCATCGCTCTCTATAAGTGCCTGAAAGAAGGTTGCAGCAAGGAGAGTGTAGCTTTCAGGTGATTTCTCAGGTGACAAGTGATAGAACTCAAGGAAACAGCCTCAAGTTCCACCAGGGGAGGTTAAGATTGGATGTCAGGAAGAATTTCTTCATGGAAAAAAATGGTTAGGCATTGGAACAGGCTGCCCAGGGAGGTGGTAGAGTTTCCATCCCTGGAAGTATTTGAGATGTGTGGATGTGGTGCTTGGGAACATAGTTTAGCAATGGATTTGTAGTGTTAGGTGGATGGTAGGACTTGATGATCTTAAAGGTCTTTTTCAACCTAAATGATTCTGTGATTCTACAATTCACCATGAATACCAAAAGCCCGTGACAAGAATAACTGCTTTTTGGCTCAGATGTACTTTCAGTCTGTCCTAAGAGACTACAGGCCTAATTCTTCTGTTTTCATTGAGTCGAGTAACAGAAACTGGACTCATAAATACATCACTTATGTATAGCCAAAATTAAGAGTAATCCATACTGCACCATACTCACCCAAAAAGGATTTATGTAATTTAAAGTAGCCATTCAGCTATTTTTTCTGCCTTTTACCTTTCAGAATATCACTGTTCTCCACTTACCAATAGGATCTTTGATTCTCTGACAGCTTCATTCAAGTAAATAGGGACTACTTGCGTTTGTGTTGAGGTTAAATATAGATTTCTAGGGCAAATTATACTCTCAGTTTCATCTCACTGTAAACACTGAGTAATTGAAATCAATGGACCTACTCCTGATTTATACAAATGTTAATAAAATGAGAACTTGATGTGTCTTAGGTCAGTACCAAGGGTCTTGCAAACAAACAATTACATTAACTTATATCATCTCTGCAACAATGTCAAGGATATTGCTACCTATAAAGCTGCAAAAGTCTGCTTAAGAGCATTAAGTTTCCATAATGGAGGTGAAATTAATTTTAATATGAAAGCAACAGCAACAACAACAATCTTTCCAAATACATATCCTAGTTATTTTAATGCTGATACACTATATACACTGGCAATCAGAAACATAAACAATACTACCTGCATGAATATGAAGCCATTCTTCCATTGAAAGGAACCTTTGTTTCCTTTTAAGACTTTCAAGGAAATAAAAAATATATTTCTAGTCAATCAGTAACAGAAAAGACAGAAAAGATTAGACAATACTGATTATTTTTAGTTTATACAAAACTTCATTTTCAAGTAAATATTACTTATTTTTATAAGTGCATATGAATTGTGTAGATTTAATGTTTTTCCATCCATTTTAAAAATGACATTTTAGTATTTTAATGTGTTACTCAGTTAAGCCATTGAAATTTTGTTCTTAAAAGTAGCTACACAGGCAATATTTTCAAATGGGACAATTAAGAGAAAGTGCACAAAATCAATGGCTAATATTCAGAAGTAATAGAACTCACAGTGGTTTAGGAGGTTTTAAGTCATTATTGATTTTTAAGAGTAAATGAGATGGGTACGATAAAAGATGATACAATTCAATACTACAAATGAGAATATTTCAAAACTAGAAAAAATGTAACTGCTGAAAAATGACACAAGGTCTAATAATTGCATAAGCAGCAGATTCATGAAGTCTGGTCTTTCATGAATGAATTTTTTATTTATATTATTTGCAAATTTTAAGGCTTGATTGCATTTTTTTTTTTCCCCTCCAAAGCCAACTTTTTCAGTCATTTGAGTGGATTTTCTATTATCTGGTAGTCTAGCTGGTTCCTCTTCAACCTTGCAACTAGCATAGCAGGGAAAAGCACTGTTTAGAGTTTCTTCTTATTTTAACAAAATCCATAGAAATGGAAATTTCTGTAACTTCCAGCCATATGCTGACATTTGTTAAAATGGTACAAGAAGTGCACAACTGATTGAAGTGGGACAAAAGAAAGCAATAGAACTGTGCAGATATTGTTGTCATAGAAAACTAGTTTCCAATGTGAGCCTCTCCTGTCTGAGTAAGACAGTATAGGGAACCTGGCCCACCTCCCCACTGGCACTTTTGTACAACTTGCAGACGAATTGGGACATAGACTATCCACCACCTCAACTCTATTAGGAATGCAACCACTACTGTAAGCATGGCTGAGCATCCTCCTTTCTATCTCTTTGTCAGATCCAATTTATTGGAAATAAATATGGATTGAAACTGTAGTTATAAGTAGGTAGCAAAACTTGCCTTAAAAAATGCTGCTACAGAAGGCACTCAGCCATGGAGAAGTCTTAATACCCAAATAATGGAAATTAGCTTAGCAGGTGGATTTCATCTTCCTATAGCATGCTTGAATACACCCTGAAGGCTTAGACTGGGACAAGTGAATTGAATGCCATTCCAAGTGCAACATTTTAGAGATGTTCAGAAATAATCCCTTTGGTTTAAACTTCAGTCTTAGCTAATCTTGCCTGAAAAAAAAAAAAAAAAAAAAAATCAAGCAAACCAAAATAAAATCTGTATTCAAAATAAAGAAATAGGCCACTGAAGTCATGCTTCATATATACTGAATAGCCCTTGGACAAGTCATATCTTTACTTACCAAAATGTCTTACCCAACTTTGTTACCAGAGGCAAAGAGTACAAAATAGCACATACAGCTTTTAGCAGAATATTTGTCTTCTTTCTGTTGCTATAGTTTTTATAATATATACGCAATATTTGCATAGGAGTAGAATCCTACTTGCACTATAATTAAGCTGGTCACTGCTGGGTTCCCTAAGTAAGAAGAAATTAACAAAGTCATTGACCTTAGCAAGTAATTTGTGAGCTGCTTGCAGTGCCATTGCGTACATGACAAACTGGTAGGACAAATATCTGGCTTATAAAGCAGAGCTGCAGGATAAGTGGAATGTGAAGAACCATTTTCTTTCCTGAGACAGAAAGATTAATAACCAGTTCCGCAGGTGGAAAACATGAAATTAATGCAGGGCTCACTCTACTTGATTCCCTCCTCCTTGCTGTTTCTTTCCTTGTTCTCACACCATAACTAGCTGAGACTTTGCAGATCTTTTAGGTTTTGATTTCTGTCTGAAGAATTATTTTGGAAGAGTCAGAAAAAGAAGATGAAGAAAGAGGAAGAAAATTATACTAGTTTTTCAATTATATTACCTAGACTTCCAAATTGATATTCATAACCAGATTTTGGTATATATTGATGTCAGTGACATTTTTGAGTGCATTTTCTTCTTATTTACTTCATTTTCAAGTAAGAATAAATAAAGAGATAAATTAGAAGAGGTAAGAGTTTGTAACACATAGCATATCTGAAAGCTCCATTTTAGGCAACGCCAAGCTTTCTGTCCTCATTTCCTGCAGCTTTCCCTTTCTTCCCTTGATGGTTTGCCCTGGCACACACACAGGCAGCTCTGCTTGCAGTTGCTCTACAGCATTCTTTGGCAGGGTCATCTTTACAACACAGACTTAAGCCAAAGCTAAGTATCTTCGCTTTTGAAAAACTGTATAAACATGTTGAAATAAATCAGCCTGCTGTGGATTAAACTTGTCCAAGAAAGGTGAGAAAAACACTCGTTAACTCTTCAAATTAGTCAAAGGAAGATGGAATAAAGAAAAGCACAAAGAGAAAAAAGTATAGAAAAGGAGAAAATTAAAGAAAACAGGAACAGTTTTGAAGTGAATGCCACAGCTTTAAAGAGACACTTTTCTGGAAGCTACATAATTCTTTTTTTTTTTCACACAAAAGCAACAATTCACACCTATCCATCCTATCCACATTAGTGTGACCTGGAGCAACCACTTCCCAACCCCTTCTCTTTCCTTATGCCACGACTGCCAGTAGAAGCAAAATTGGCTATGATAATGCATTTGGTGCAGTGGATACTTTCATAGTTTGATTAGAATATCGAAAATAAGACACAAATCAGAAAGTTTAAACACGATAGGTATTTACTGCCAAGATGCACAATAACAGGAGATCGTATCATAGAATCATAGAAGGCCTTGGGTTGGAAGGAACCTTAAAGATCATCTAGTTCCAACACCATGGAAAAGGATGCCACCCACTAGACCATGTTGCATGGAGTCCCATCCAACCTGGCCTTGAACACCTCCAAGGATGGAACATTCACAGCTTCTCTGGGCAACCTGTTCCAGTGCCTTACCACCCTCTGAGTAAAGAATTTCCTCCTCACATCTAATCTAAATCTCCCCTCTTTTAGTTTAAAAGTGTTATCCCTTGTCCTATCACTATCTGTCTTCATAAAAAATCCCTCTCCATCTTTTTTGTAAGTGCCTTTTAAGTACTGAAAGGCCACAATGAAGTCTTTCCCAAACATTCTCTTCTCCAGGCTGGACATTCCCAGCTCTCCAATTCTTTCTTCATAGGACAGGTGCTCCAGCCCTCTGATCATCTTCGTGGCCCTCCTCTGGACCCACTCTAACAAGTCCACATCTTGTGCTGGGGGCCCCAGACCTGGATGCAGTACTCCAAGTGGGACCTCACAAAGGCAGAAAAGAGGGTGACAATCACTTCCCTTGAGCTGCTGGCCACACCTCTGTTGATGCAGTCCAGGATACAGTTGGCCTTCTGGGCAGCAAGTGCACGCTGCTGACTCATGCTGAGATTTTTGTCCACCAGAACCCCCAAGTCCTTCTCTGCAGGGCTGCTCTCAATGAGATCTTCTCCCGGTCTGGAATCACCTCTGGGATTGTCCTGACCCAGGTGCAGGGAGTTGAACTTGGACTTGTTGAACCTCATTAGGTTCGCATGGACCCACCTCTCAAGCCTGTCCAGGTCTCTTTGGATGGCGTCCCTCCCTTCTGTTGTATCAACTGCACCACTCAGCTTAGTGTCATCTGCAAACTTGCTGAGGGTGTGCTTGACCCCACTGTCTATGTCCTTGATAAAGATATTGAACAGCACCGGTCCCAAGACAGACCCCTGAGGGACACCATTTGTCACTGGCCTCGACCTGGACGTAGAGCCATTGACTGCAACTCTGGCTGTGGCCATCCATCCAGTTCCTTATCCACTGAATAGTCCACCCTTCAAATCTACATCTCTCCAATTTGGAGATCAGGATGTTATGTTGAACATTGTCAAAGGCCTCACAGAATTCCAGGTAGACGACATCGGTTGGTCTTCCCTTGTCAACTGATGTAGTCAGTCCATCATAGAAGGCCACCAGATTGGTCAGGCATGATTTGCCCTTGGTGAAGCCGCGCTGGCTGTCCTGGATAACCTCCTTGTCTTGCATGTGCTTCAACATAGCTTCCAGGAGGATCTGTCACATGATCTTCCCAGGCACAGAGGTGAGGTTCACTGGTCTATAGTTCCCCGGGTCTTCCTTTCTACCCTTTTTGAAAATGGGACTGATGTTTCCCTTTTTCCAGTCACGAGGATCTTCACCTGTCTGCCATGACTTTGTAAATATGATGGAGAGTGGCTTGGCAGCTCTATCAACTAATTCCCTCAGGACCTTGGGATGCATGTCATCGGGCCCCATAGACTTGTAGGTGTTCAGTTTCATCAGGTGGTCTCAAACCTGCCCTTCGCTTACAGTGGGAGGGACTTTGCTCCCCCAACCCTTGCCTAGATGTTCAGGGACTGGAGAGATGTTGGACGCCTGACTGCCAGTGAAGACTACGGCAAAAAACTTGTTGAGTACCTCAGCCTTCCCCATGTCTGTTGTTACCATTTCTCCCTTCTCATTTATCAGAGGAGGTACACTGTCCTTGGTCTTTCTCTTCTGGCCAGCATAACTATAGAATCCCTTCTTGTTATTCTTTGCATCCCTTGCCAAGCTCAGCTCCATCTGTGCCTTAGTTTTCCTGATCCAATTCCTACATCTCCAGATAGCATCCCTGAACTCTTCCCAGGCTACTTTTCCCTGCTTCCACTGACTATGCATTTCATTCCTGCACCTCAGTTTGACCAGCAGGTCTTTGCTTAGTGTGGTGGTTTTACCTAGCTGAGCAGCAGAACTCCAGAACACTGCTCTCTCACTCCACCTCCTCAAAAGATGAGGGGGAGAAAATACAATGGAAAGAAAAAGGGGCTCAAGGATTGAGATAAGGATAATTTAATTAAAGGG
>VXAL01017793.1:156372-171595 GCA_013399475.1 Chauna torquata | reverse complement strand
AAAAAAAAAAAAAAAAAAAAAAAAAGAGCTCTTGGGCTTCTGTAACCTTGGGAAGTCGGGAAGTCATTTAGGACATTTTAAAAATTCTTTATGATTTTTAAAAGATATTTAGTGTCTGGAAATCCAGATAGTCCACTGTACAATTTTGAAAAACGCAGTACCTAATACTTATTGAAATAATAGGACTTAGACATTTAGGCTTTCATCAGTTCTGCTAGGAAGTTGCCTGGGTCATGAGCTGCCTAAGTAGCCTTAAAAAATCTGACCAGTAACTGACTTGCAGGAAGATTCTCTATCTACAGGAAAGGTGATAGGTAATGCTATTCCCTGATGACATTAGTATAAGGAATCATGCATTAAAGATTATAGCACTGCTAGATATTAAAACATGGAGTGGCATATCAATGCATAAGATAGATCATTAAGAAATGCCATTACATAATATTAATGGCGCAGCCATGTCTAGAAAACTGCAAATAGTCGTGTCCAGCCTGTACCAGAGATGACATTGCACTATTAAAGGTGGTTCAAAGACTGTGACAAAAAGGGTTCAGTACAAAGAAAAACTGATTTGAACAGAGGCTGAAAAAATTGAAAGGATCCCAAAGACTCAAAAAAAAAAAAAAAAAATTAAAAGAGACTAGAAANAAAAAAAGAAAAGAAAAAAAGAAAAGAAAAGAAAAGCCAAACTTGTTGGCAAGACCTTTTGTCAAATGAGCTGGTCTGCTCGCTGTAATAGATCCCCTGTACTTTTTATCAATTTACATGCATTCACTCATTAAGTTAACACTCCTGGCTGTAGACATTTTCTTTTTCTCATTTCTAATGCATTATTTGTGTGTCACATATTTTGTAAGTAACAAAGATATTTATATTAGAAAGGCAATATGTGAATATGTATAATTTCAAGATACAGATTTGTCTCTGCTTTTACTGGTTTGTCCTGGATTGGTTATCCTCTTTTCTCTCTGGCAACTGAATAGATCAAAGCAATGCTTTGAATAACTGAAAAATAATAAAAGATATATTACATTTGTTTACAGAAGTAGAAAGTGTTTTAAGTACAATACAGCTAAACAATAGGTTACAATTTCTTAAGAAGAACATCCACAGTGTAGTCAAAAATCAACAAAGTCTACCCAAAAGACCTATGGTGTTATATGGGGAGAACTAGCATACTGGAATGTGTCTACATGCGGCAATGAAAGAAACTTGGTGGGAATTTAATGAGCGCTACTGTTAATGATTGAAGATTTTTGTGGACTTAATATGAAGACAAGATAATAACTGTTAATAAGCTTTGTGATAGAAAATAATCCAAATGGCAATGCATGATACAGTTAAAGAAATAATTATAGGTAGTACTCAGAATCACAGAATCGCAGATCAGGTCTGTTCAATCTGTTCTGGATCAATCATTACGAGTGGTGTCCCCCAGGGGTCAGTACTGGGGCCTATCTTGTTTAATATCTTTATTGATGACCTAGATGAGGGGATTGAGTGCACCCTCAGTAAGTTTGCAGACGACACCAAGTTGGGAGGTAGTGTCGATCTGCCTGAGGGCAGGGTGGCCCTTCAGAGGGATCTGGATAGGCTGGACTGCTGGGCTGAGGCGAACGGGATGAGGTTTAACAAGGCCAAGTGCCGGGTCCTGCACTTTGGCCACAATAACCCCATGCAACGCTATAGGCTTGGGGCAGAGTGGCTAGAAGACAGTGGTGAGGAAAGGGACCTGGGAGTGTTGATCGATGCAAGGCTGAACATGAGCCGGCAGTGTGCTCAGGTGGCCAAGAAGGCCAATGACATCCTGGCCTGTATTAGAAACAGTGTGACCAGCAGGAGCAGGGAGGTGATCATCCCCCTGTACTCAGCTTTGGTGAGGCCGCACCTCGAGTACTGTGTTCAGTTTTGGGCCCCTCACTACAAGAAAGACATCGACGCCCTGGAACGTGTCCAGAGAAGGGCAACGAAACTGGTGAGGGGTATGGAACACAAGCCTTATGAGGAGTGGCTGAGGGAGCTGGGATTGTTTAGTCTGGAGAAGAGGAGGCTCAGGGGAGACTTCACTGCACTCTACAACTTCCTGAAGGGAGGTTGTGATGAGGAGGGGGTCAGCCTTTTCTTCCAGATAACTAATGATAGGACTCAAGGTAACGGTCGAAAGTTGCACACAGGGAGATTTAGATTAGATATCAGGAAAAACTTTTTCTCTCAGAGGGTGGTCAAGCACTGGAACGACCTGACCAGGGAGGTGGTGGAGTCACCGACCCTTGCGGTTTTTAAGAGGCGCCTGGAGAAGGTGCTACAAGATATGGTTTAGTAGCTTAGTGGGTAGTATTGGTGATAGGATGACGGTTGGACTAGATGATCTTGAAGGTCCTTTCCAACCTTGTGATTCTGTGATTCTGTGATCCTGTGAACTGCCTCTAGAACCTCTTCTGGGAACATTTTTCCTCTTCTTTTTTCTTCCTACCAGTTTTACTTTACATATACTAAATTTTTATTTTTCTATCACTTTATATTCTCTTACTGGACTTTTGGACCAGGAGTTTCTACAGCAGCATCTTTGTGTTGTTGCATTTTCTGTATTTGAAAGTAAGCCTGTTATCCCAAAATGAAGAAAAACACAATTGGCAACTCTGTAAAACAATTCAGTTAGAAATGTGTGAGGTAAGGCAGCTATTATTAGGAAAGAGAGTGAATCTATCAAATAATCTGTTTCTAATAAATCATTCTGAAGCAGAGAATATGACAAAGAGAAACCAGCAAGAAAAATGAGCCTAATTCTTAGTTACTACAAAACCTCCTACGTTTCACTAATAGTGCAAATGTATGTGAGAGTTAACATATTGACAGACTGAAAGGATGAGCAATTAAAATCCTCATAATAAGCATGAAAGATTTGTACATTCAATATATTCACATACACACATTTAATAACTGGAAAGAACTACCACATTTTATGACTAGAGGCATTATGAAAATTCTTTAAGAAAAACTTAACCATGCCCAAGATTATTAGAAAACTAGTATTCTGTGAAAGGTGTTGTTTCTCTACTGCCTAGCACAGTTCCAACTTGAAACAGTGCCAATGTTTACTAGCTGACACCACATGAAGTGCAGCTTTTAAACATGCCTGACGAAACTGCTGGTGCTGATCAGCAACAGAGAGAAGTGACAATTGTCTTTTATAATAAAAATAAACCAAAACACTGAGCAGGTCATCTGCCTGGGTATCACCTTCTTCCCTACACACCTATTTTGCCTTCCACCAGTTCAAACATTAGTGGCTTATTTTTAATGTCAAACCATGCATTGTAATTTCTTTTCAACAACGAAGAAGAAATATTTTGTGTTTTATAGTTCTAAGCACTGAGTGCTGTATTTACCTACATTTCACTACTTATATCTTTGATGTTTTTTCCTTACTTTTGGCTACTGCTAAAACCTGAAGCTCTGTGAATTCTATGTTAGGCCCAATGAACTTTGGATTCATAGTTATCATGAATCTGAAATATTGTGGTGTTTGTATCAGCATTAGGCAGGGCAAGGAAGTGCATATAATCCCAAAACAGTGTGGTAAGTATGTGAGATGCTGTGTTTTAAAGACTTGCCATGGGATCATTTTTTATTTAAATAATTTGTTCTCTATTTCGTGTCTATTGTTATGGCTGAGCAAATGGTAACTGAAGTACATTAACACAGATGATTGTTATATTAATTTATTTAATGATACACTTTAGAATGTTTACCTCTTGAGACAGCTACCAGTTACATAAAAAACCATTTGATTTTGTTTCTCTACAGAGTTTAAATCCTTCTATTTGCACACAGTAATCTTATATGTATTGATGTGAAGCAATGGACAATTCAGTCTACTTCAAAGATAGTTTAAACTTTATCTCACTGCTCACAGTAAGGTTTCAACATTTCCCATTATAAATACTAGTAACACAGACTGCCTGAGATATTTTTCAGGCAGTAAACTCAAGAGCATGAAAGTAAGAACTGCCATAATTGTATATTTCCGTATTTTCTAATTATGCAATCAAAATATCCTTCAGGATATACATTAACATTTTCTATATCAGAAAAATAATATTAATATCATATACAGCATGAAAATCAGGTCAGTGCCTAAAGAAAATTGGTCAAGATAAGACAGAACTGAGGTACAATGGAAATCTATTTATTCTGCTGTAAACTTCTATAGAAAATCTTTTTCCAGCTGAAAAAGTTAAAATAGACCTCCTTCTGCTTTAACTTTGCTGGGTTGAATGATTTTGCATTGAGATCTACGGATGGCTCCCTGAAGCTGCAGTTTCCCATTGTGTCTCAGCATGTCTACACTTCAGACATTGTCAATAATGAATGCACTTGTAACTGTATGTAGCTTAACCTTTCTTTCTTGATGTGCCTCTTAGAATAATCACCTCTCATTCCCTTATCATGCGCATTCCCCTCAAAGTACAAGGGACTTCATATAATGCAAGCACAATACAGTAACAGGGATGAGCCAAGGCGACCCATAAACATACTAGTGTAAGGAAGCCGGCTGCTAGGGAAACTGACCTTCACCATGACTACATTTTCTTGTTCTTCTCTAGTAGAGGGGAAAGCACAGGGGCCGTTGCCAAAGGCATTATGAGTCTGAGAAATTTGCTATAAATTTTAGGTGGAGTGACACTGATAAGAATATTGAAGCCATCCTCAAACATTTTCTATGCAGTGAGAAGGTGAACAGTAGCATTTTTGTTGAAAGTTTGTATCACTTCTGTCCTAACATTTCTGACTAGCTTGATAGAAGTTGGTAAAACTTAATAGTGAATGGTTGCTAATGTTCTTACCATTGTGTAATTTAGTTCTTATATTCAAGGAGGGAATAAAAGTAGAAAAAAATGTTTGCTATATTATGCAACAAAATATTAATAGCAGAATAGAGATAGAATGGGCAGTCTACATACAGGCTGCAGAAAACACAAGAAAATAAGAAGCATAAAGAGGATAATATGAAAATAACATGATATTTGTATGCAAATAAGATGCTGATGATCTTCCTTTTCTTACAGTATATTCCACTAATTTGCCACAAGGCAATGTAAAAAGCAATAACAGTGAGCTAGCATAGTAGGAAACCTTTGAATGTTCAAAGGAGACATTCAATCATTTAAGGCTTACGATATAACGTAGTGTGAAATTGTTATAATATGGTGGGAAATGGCCTACTTAGCACAGAGGATTCTTCACTCTGCATGGCTGCTTTTTATTCTGCAGAGGAGCAGCCAGCATTCCCTGCAGGTCTGCTTGCCCTGTGCAGCAGCCTAGCTGCTCACCATCAGATAAACCTCTGAGCTGAGGGAAGAAAATGACAGGAAGACACAAAAGAACGGCATCACTTGCTATTAAAATAACCTTTGCATGAAAGTGTCAACTTTTAACTCAATACAATGGTTTTGGCTGGGACAGAGTTAATTTTCCTCAGAGAGGCTCATATGAAGGTGTGTTTTGGATTTTTGATGAAAATAGTGGTAATAATGCACCGGTGTTTTTAGTTGTTGCAGAGCAGTGCTTACACAGAGCCAATGATTTTTTTCCTTCCTGTGTTGCCCTGCCAGCGAGGAGGCTGGGGGTGCGCAAGTTGGGAGGGGACAGGACCAGGACAGCTGACCTGGACTGACCAAAGGGACATCCCATACTGTATGGTGTCATGCTCAGCAATAAAAGCTGGGGTAAAGAAGGAGGAAGGGGGGACATTGGGAGTGATGGCATTTGTCTTCCCAAGAAACTGTTACGTGTGATGAGCCTTGCTCTCCTGGCAGTGGCTGAACACTTGCCTGTCCATGGGAAGTAGTGAATGAATTCCTGGGTTTGCTTTGCTTGCGCTTACAGCTTTTGTTTTCCCTAGTAAACTGTCTTTATCTCACCCCATGAATTCTGGCACTTTTACCTTTCTGATTCTCTCCCCCACCCCAACTGGGGAGAGTGAGCAGGCAACTATGTGATACTTATCTGTCTGCTGGGGTTAAACCACAACACCTAAAGGATCATCAAGTGTGCTACAAACTGAAATTCAAGCTGCCCTTTACCTGTGTCTACTAAACAATGTCTCTGGAGTCAAACAAGAACATGTTGCCCTAAATGCGTACACAAGGATCTTTTGGCTCTTTTCCCTTCTCACTCGCAACGGGGAAAGTCATCCATTGCTTGTGAAAGCTCAGAATTATTGTCAGATGAAGAGAATCAACCCTCTTCTCAAATAGCAACAAACCAACCAAGCAAGCAAATAAATAAATAACACCACAAGGATTATAATGGAAACAGTAACAAAAATTGGTTTTGGTAAGGTTACATGAGCCGCTCCTACGCCCAGGTATTTGAATTGCATTCGGGAGGAGAAGCAATATATAAAAGGCAAATCTGAGTTCCTTAAATTAGTTATAATTAATTAGTAACCTACAGTAAGTTTTTTCCAATATGCAGAAATATGCCACAATTACTTTTTCTTCTTTTCTTATTTTTGAAAATATAGAATGTTTTTTCTCAAGGTTGTATCTGAATCTGAAATTCATAGAATGAGGGGCATTGAGGTTCCTGCCTTTGTTACACCAATTTTTTTTTTATATGAAACTTTTTTTTTAGGAATTAAGAGAAATAAGAAAATAAAAAAAGAAAATATGCTATTACAAAGGACTGAGTTCACAGTAGAGAGGACAGGAAAGGGGAAAGGAAACATGCATACTCGTGGGTTTACATTGTGGTTGTTCAAAGACAACAACAATTCAAGGACATGCTGTCTCTCAGCTGAGATATGTTGATGGGTTGTAGGAAGTAAATTATTTTAGCGTTTGTAACCGTAAGTTTGGTCACAGAATCATAGAATCACAGAAGGGTTTGGGTTGGAAGGGACCTTAAAGATTGCCTAGTTCCAACACCCCTGTCATAGGAAGAGACACCACGCCCTAGATCAGGTTGCCCAGGGCCCCATCCAACCTGACCTTGAACACCAGAGATGGGACATCCACAACTTCTGTGGGAAACCTGTTCAGTGCCTCACCATTCCCTGAGTGAAGAATTTCCTCTTAACATGTAATCTAACTCTCCTCTCTTTTAGTTTAAAACCATTCTCCCTTGTCCTATCACTACCTGCCAAAGTAAAAAGTTGCTCTAAAAGTCATATTATGATATTCCATGAATAGCATGAATGGACATGTGGAAAGTTTCAGAAGATAACAGAGATGTTCAGCAAGCTCAGAAAGATGAAACATTGAGCAGATACATGGGTCTAAATGGCAAAGTTGATGTGTTTACGGTTTTAATTTTTGTGTATGTGTTTCAGTGTTTTAAATAAGATTATTCACTCCATTAAACAGCAGGAAAATGTTTGGTTTCAAATACAAGACATGACAGAAATAACCCATATATATAAATGCAAATGCAAAATGCAAAATAAGGCAAATGTGAAAGTGGGATAATTCTCAGGAAAAAAAAAAAAAATTCTTTCAGATATGGAAGAATTCTTATTCTGACAATTTTGGCTATGTTGTCCAGTCTAGTTCTGAAATAGTGCAGTAACAGATTCATAGCCCCAATACTGAAAAATCAGTAAGATGTGCACTTAAGTCCCATCAAAGTCAATAGATATCAAGCATTTTCTAAGAGCTTACCTAAAGAGAGCTCTTTTTTTTTCCTCCTAGTCTAAAATCTAATTCCCAGAAACTTAGCTACCCTTCTTCACCATATGTATGGTGAACAACAACAATAAAAACGAAGTAGATGGAAATTTGGGAACAAAATCCTTCAATACAGTTTGATCTAAAACTTCAGGTTTTTTTGCACTATCTGCACTGGAATTGGACCACCTAGCTTCTCAGAACAGTTACAATAAAAACCACTGTTGTTTCTCAATGTGCAGATGCTAGATGGCATTATTTGCTCTTTTTTACTTTGCTATTTATGTGACTGAAAATATATCCTGCAATAATAACCCTAGAAAGGGCATATAAATAAGTTTTTATGAATAATTATTCATGGTTTCCATCTGTTTAAAGTAATTAAAGCAGCTGATATTTGACCCCCTAACTTCAAGATATTATTTTTGTTTTTCTCTAGCAAAGGACAGCTGCTATTCTCTTGAAGCCAATTTCCTATACAACTGTAAAGACTTGAAAACTTCAAAGTATATTTTAAACTATGATATATATTCTGATTTTTTGGCAATCTATATGTACAAACCAAAGCAGCTGAGCTTTTGCTAACTCACCAATAAGGAAGTTGTTTAAAGGAGAAATTAACTTTTTTTTTTCCCCCCTTATCATTACCTGTAAGAAAGCAGTAATTTTTGGTTTGGAGTTGTGCATATTGTATCAGACTGGTATGTATCAATTTTGTATTCAAAGAAGAAACTAAGCTGATGAAAATTCTGTATGGAGGAAACTCCAGAATAGCTGTTAATGCAGTTTTTGGCAACAGTAAGTCATAATAATAACCAGGCCAAAAGGTATAAATGCTTCTGTAACATCAGAGAAGCACAGAAATTCTCAAGCTTTGAGATTACAATAAAAACATTATCTGCATTGTAGTAACGCTCTTTTCTTAAATCAGATTAAATGATTTCTCAAAGAGCTATAAACACAAACTCTGCTTCCATTCAATCCAGGGATGCATCAACTCTAAGTGAGGGTGACAGAGCACTGGAACAGGTTGCCCAGAGAGGTTGTGGAGTCTCCTCTGGAGATATTCAAAGCCTGCCAGGATGCCATCCTGCACAACGTGCTCTAGGTGATCCTTCTTGGCAGGGGGGTTGGACTAGATGATCTTCAAAGGTCCCTTCCAACCCTGCCCATTCTGTGATTCTCTGAATACCTAATTTACACATAACATTATGTAAAATGCATTTTATTTTTTTTTTTAAACAGATATGACCAAGCTTAGATGTAGTTTAAGTGGAAACATGAGTGTTATTATGATGTTTCTATCTTGAATTAAAACAATGCCAAACAGTACCAGAAGTTACAGAATTGTCATGAGCTTGCATTAAGCAAGTCAAATTGTTTTGTATAAATCCACAAAAAGAAAACTTTCCTATGAGCCTATACAGAGTTTGCAAGATACATGGTGGAACAATCATGAGCTAAATTGTCAGCATTGCTGTCCTGTCTTCATGGAGAGCAAAAATCTTCTGTGCCTTGATAGAAGGTATTCTATGGAAGTTAAAT
This sequence comes from Chauna torquata, assembly GCA_013399475.1. Taxonomy (NCBI): domain Eukaryota; kingdom Metazoa; phylum Chordata; class Aves; order Anseriformes; family Anhimidae; genus Chauna; species Chauna torquata. Next base: position 162,380 of record VXAL01017793.1, on the reverse strand, counting down.
AAGATTGGAAGAAATTATACAGGAGAGGGTTATTTCTAGCTAAACACAGTTGTGTCAACAGGCACAGAGAAAACATGAAGATGCTCAGCATTAGAGGCAGAACTTTTGAGGCAGAACATTTCTGTGGTGTACCTTTAGTTCCTATCTTTCTTGCTTTAGTGGTGAATGCTGCTCCTTATTGTAGGGTAGAGGGGATGTAGCAAACACATGGTTTTGATGGAATGGTTTGTTGAAGCTCAACAAATTCTCCCTAAAGTAGTCCAATAATAACTGTTCAAAAGCACTTTGAACAACAATGTGATTAATTATGAAATGAATTATGAAATTATTTTTTTTATTTTCACATCAAAACAAAGGACTGAATGAGTCATATATGCATAACAAAATGTTCTACTCAACAATACCTGAAATGTTTCCTTTTCACCTTTTTGTTGCAAAACTGATACTATCTGGCTTGATAGCAGGTCCAATTGACCAATTTTTGTCCCTTTGATTTTCTTTCTTATTTTATATAATTCAAAGATTTTGCAAAGCTTTACACTTCTCTACATGCTCCTGCATACTGCAGTTTTCTGTATTTATTCCTCCTCTTGAATAAAAAATCTTTATTTAAACCTTTGAAATCTTGCAGCTTTCACAAAACTTTGGGTAGATTTCTCCAGACTCATAATTGTCTTCTTGTGTCGAACATATTGTATTGTTTATCTAAAATGTTTTCATCAACTCTAAATTAAATTGCAGCTATCTTGATAAGGAGGTAGTTTCCTTTTGCTTTTGTACAGCACTAAGGAACTGTTCTTACTTGACAAGCACCACCAACGCAGCTGTGTAATTTATCATTCAGCACTGAGTAGTCAACACACCTTCTAAAAGAGTCACTTTCCCCTAGCATTAGAAGCAGTTACCTTTGAGATTAAGCAGAACTATTATTTAATAAATCACAGAAATGCCCCTCAGAAGATTAGGAAAGGAAGTGTAAAAGGTTATTTAACATACTCTGCTTAGAGAATTTAGATAGCAGACTGTAATTATCCAAATTGGAATTTAGCCAGGAGATGAAGGCTAATAACAATATTCTGTGAAAAATACCATGCAATCTTTCAGGACCAGACAGGCCAGCAACATCTCATCTGAAAGACGGCAACTGCAACAGCTCAATATCTCTAACACTTTATCTGCAATGGTAGTTCAGTTCATATCCTAGAAAGAAAAGTGCTTTCAACCAAATCAGCCCTACTTCCTACATATCCAGATAGTTTTTTTTAGAAGTCTCCTATTAACGTACTAAGCAATCTTATCCTATTTCAGAAGTGCCATAAAAAGTGTTCTGATTCATCTCACAAAATATTTATGGCTCTTCTGTGTAATGGAGAAAGCAACATATACAGGTAATTCTCCAGTGGCTTGGGTGTTTGACCTAGCGAGGTTGAGTGCTTGTAAGTCATATGTTGCAGAGCTGACATGAACTTCTTGCTCTTCCTCTGACCTGTCTTTCAATGGTGAAATCATAAGATAAGAGGTCCAAGACTGGAGTTCAGAAATGTAGGTTAAGTCCAATGTTCCATGTACTTCATAAAAGAGAATTCAACTCCGCTACCACTGACGACAGCTAACAAGTTATGGGCTGGGATTTCTGTGGGCTGCCAATACAGAGCTCTCAAGAGACACATGGGAAACTCCATCCTTAGGCTTACACTCTTACTTCACTTAGACACTGCTTTGAATTTGTGATTACAAGCCTAACTCTTTGTGTTGGGCCTTCATGCTTGGGTCTTCACAGCTCTCTTAAGCACCGTAATTGGCTGAACTCCTCCTTTCTGTATTGCATAGTGACTGTAACTCTTGCCCAGTTTCTTTTTTTGGATCTATAGTTTTTGTATTAAAGCTTATGAAAGGAGATGTGAGACAGGCAGAGTATTACTCACGAAACGTCTGGTAAAAGTTCCCATCCAGCAAAAGGGAATTCTGGGTACAAATTCACTAATCAGAATAACTAATCTTTCTAAGTTTAATCACTGTAAGTGTGCAACAGCCTTTGACAAGGCTCCCCACCAATGCTATTAAAGAAAGATCCTTTTATGTACTTAAAGCTGGTTAAAGTATAAGAATGAGAGTAAGGCTTAATTACTTGCTTGAACAAAGACAAAAGTGCGGTTGCCCCAGGATCAAGAATGGGATCAGTTTTTCCCCACATCTTCATTCTCAATGAAGTAAGGAGTAAGAAGTGAAATTTGCAAGACTAGGGATTATGCTAAAGTCCTTTGGGTAGTCACATGATGTACCAATGTTGAGGAACTCCAGAATGCCCTCACAAAAGGAATGGGTGTGCAAATGCTTAAGTGGGTGAGTTTTAGAGTAGATTAATATGCATGTAGGAAAAATATCTAAATGATACTTGCACAATGCTGAACTTGGAACTTAAAGTTTCGTTTCCAGAATCATCACTGTTATTTCTCTGAAATCATCAACTTAACGTCAGCAATGGAGCCATTCCCCCTACACCCCCACCCCCGCTAATGGCATATCAGAAAAGCCATTGATCAGAAGGATTATTGAGAGTTAGACAAGGTGTCATTTATCCCATACAGAAAACCCTGATGCACCTATATCTTGAGCACTGTCTGAAGTACTAATCTCTACATTTCAAGAAGGGCAGAGAGAAGATACAGAGATATAGAAGATTAAAGAAGATACAGAGATAGGCAAGCAGCTGATCTTGTAACTGAAGCAGTTGCTTTATGAACAGAGATTAAAAGTCCAGGACTATTTCTGCAGAGCATGGCAGTTTGTAAAGAAGGTATCAGAGGGTTATATTCCTCTGTTTTGCCTCAGGATACTTTCATTGAGCTTTGCCAGTCCTTGCTGTGAAAGCTTTGGAGAAACAGATTTCATCCTCACAGCAAACCACAGAGGCCAAAAATCCTAGAGGACATTCTGTTTAGATGAAGGGCTACTGTGCTGTGTGATGGTTGTTCTGCAGGGACAGCTGTGTGCCCTGGCCAGCACAGAGACTGGGACATGGGACAAGGTTGGTATATCTGAATCACCAATCCTAGGCAGTCTCTGCAAAGTAAATGCTGTCTGGTTTCTCATGTGGTTATAGCCGGGCCAAGTTTGTGAAGATTTTCACAGAGGAATGAAAGAGATTGAAAAAAAGCTCTTCCAAAGAATCTTCAAGCGTCTACTCTACAGAAGGCAGATAATGGAGTTTCTAAATTAGAGAGTCCAGACAACTAGCTTTCTCTCATTTTTCTTATTATTATTCCATTTCATTTTCTGGAGAAATTTTTGAAATATTTCTTCTTCTTTTTCTTTCTTCCCCAAGTAGGGAAGGCACAGGTGGTCAGTATTTGGGCAGAGAAATATTAATTTTTATATTTGTCACTGGGTGATTTTGTGTGTTTTTTTTGTTTGTTTCTTTGTTTTTTGGCCATGTCAGGTCAATGACAAACTTATTCTATAATAATTCCTCATTGCTACATTAAAAATGGTTGACTTGGATCCGTTTACCCATATCTTATCAGAAAAGTGGCTCAAAAAGATTGTAAATTTGACATTAAGTTAAACTTTTAAGCATAACTAGCTGATTTTACAGTTCTACAGAAAGAGCTGAACTTCTTTTTTTCAAATAATTTCTTATCACTTCTGACTCCATAAGTGAATGTCTAGAAAAGAATATAGCATTGCTACAGTTTAGCATTTCCAATATAAAGTCCTTTTTTTCCTCTTTTCAAGAATTTGTATATTTAACTCCACTGTGAAAGATTAGACAGATAAAGAAGCTTTCAGCAGAATCACAATACAGGTAATTATGGGTCTGTCAGCATTTCCATTTTGAACTCTGTTTAGCATTAAGGGCTTAGCATTTTTCCATCATTTCAGAAAATGTCAAACTGAAAGTTGGCACGCAGATTAGCTGCCTGGATGCAAATTTGTTTACACAAAATATTTAAATCTGCTCAGCTGTTTTTGATTTAGAGATCAGCCAGAAACTTTAAACTCTGAGGGTTTTTCATGTGTTTCTGCCAACTTCTAGAACAGATCACAGTCAGAAACATGTAATTTGTTAATAAAATATAGACTCGTCTTCTAAAGTTTCAAAATGATTTACTTTAGGCTTTAAAACAGAATTTAGGATTTCTGCTCATTTTGCAGCTCTGGTCTTTCTCCTGCCATCTTTATAAATGAACGATGAATTACGGTAGGATTTAGAAATCATACTAAAATCTGATAGTAATCTTAAAATCTGAAACAATTTATTTTAGAACTCTCTTAACTACCATCATATGCCAGTGAACAGAAAAGGACCAAGGCCTCTGAGATTTTGAAGAGGGTCAATAACTTAACCCACTAGCTCTAATACCATTTGAGGGTACTGGCCAAAAAGATCTGGTGGAGTTTTCAGTTTAATCAGCTTAGTTCCATATATGGTACCAGAAGTTACATGGAGTTGTCAGATCCTAAATAAACTCCTCTGTATTGAAAGGAAGTTCTGTTTGTTGTAACAGTTATCTCTGTTCTGCTAAAAGTCAATGACATTTTGTTTTGTTTTGTTTCAGTGGGGACAAGTTCTTAATTAATCTACTGGTAAGTTTCCCAATAAGGCTATAATTAAATGGATAATCACTCTTATTCTAAAATACACTTTTCAGCTGAGAAGTAGAATCCGTCGAATAAAAAGATTTACAGCTACCAAATTATATTAAATAAAAACCCTGTTAGAAACATTAATTGAACCATTAATAGAAACATAAAGTAGAAAACTATTATTAATTTAGAAGGAAATAACAAACTGAGCTTGCAAGATATGAATGATAATGGGCATACTTAAGATACTGATAAGAGATGAGTAATCAGGAAAAAATTAATGACATAGCTCCTCAAAAAATATGTAGTGATTCAAGTATGCCTGACAAAGAATGGGAGCGTACCTCCAAGCAATCTGTGAAATAAAAACACATGAAGGTGTGGTACGAAAGAGACGGTGCAAATAAACTATGTGCAAATGAAACATGGAGGAAGCAGATAAGGAGAAAAATTTTGATTAGCTAAATATATCCAAACACGTTTGTTCAAAGGATGTTCATCTACAGGACACAGTGTACCAGCTGTGTCCTGTAGATGGAAAAACAAACAAACAAACAAACAAAAACTTGTAAGAATGAAGAAAAAGTTATTTAGAAAACATATCTCAGATAACATTAAAGTATAGCTATACCTTCAGAAGTATCTCTGCAAATTCCTTAATGATGATTCAGTGTTCATTATGTTATGCATTACATTTTTTAATGAATGATCCATTTTCCTTAAATTCTAGCAGGCATTGCATGACTTCTCTGAATCTTTACATTAGATATTTGTGTTAACTCAGCTGTCAATGCAATTCAAAGAGGTGACCACTACAAGAGGTGCCAAAGGGAGTAATTTGGAAGAGTAGCTTTCACAAGTCAGATACATAGCAAACTCTCCTGGTTTCACTGAAATGTTCAGAATAGATCTTGGAACAACTGAGTAACAGAATCCCTACAGTTCTGGCCATGTGTCCCCCTACGTGATTTTTTTTTTTTTTCCCTATTTATTTATTTATTAATCTAAGATATTCAGTAGACTCTAAAGTCTGGGATGACTAGTCCGTTCTGGTCATCCCAGAATGATAACATCAGTAATGGATGCAGGACCAATGTTAGCTGTGAAAAATTTCCCTTACCATGCCACATAAACAGTTTCATTGAACATATTATAGCTTGAAAAACTATAGAAGAAGCAGCAGCTTGGATTTCCAAAATTTACTAAGAAGTATCCACATTTTAACTACCTGATTTTATTGTAAGCAAGGATTTTATCATCAAGTTACTATTAGGTTTTGACCGTTTTATTCACGTTTTGAAGTTCCTTTAAGTTTGATGTAAAGGGGTATTATTCACAAAATCATAGAATCATTTATGTTGGAAAAGACCTCTAAGATCATCTAGTCCAACTGTTAACCTATCGCTGCCAAGTCTACCACT
>VXAL01017793.1:127808-140714 GCA_013399475.1 Chauna torquata | reverse complement strand
CTCTTTCCCTCTTTCCCTCTTCCTCTCTTTCTCTCTTTCCCCCCTCCCTCCCTTCCCCCCCCTTCTCTCCCTCTTTCTTTCTCTTTCTCCTCTCTCCTGCTTTCTGTCCCCCCCCCGCCTTTTGGCATGGTCAAGCTTATTGATCAATTGATTATTTGGATACCAGTCAAGGATGAAAGTGACTTGGCAAGGACCATTAAGTCAATCACTATGATTAAATACTCCCAAGAATCATAAAATGTGCTGAAATCAGAAATGGGCAGATACTTAAATTTCTGACCTGTCAGGCACATGAATACTAGTACCATCAGTGGAAAATGTGTATTGGAGACCCGGCAGTGATGTTGCTCCTTCGTGCTATTATTGTTGGATGCTTTGTAAAGTGAACAATGCTGTGATGCCTTAGTTATGGTATCTGTATACAAGCACTCGTCTCAGAATCTCTAAGGAATAAATACACCAAAATAGTTTCATGGAATGATGTACTACAATTGGTATTCACATTTCACCCTTTCACAGTTCCCTGTTCACTTTGCCAAAGCAGATCAATTTTCAGTTTAGATAATTACATTACAAATTCCTCCTACATTTTCAACTGGATTTGTTATTCTTCATTCCCTGCTATAGACTTTTTTGTAAGGTAGCTGTATTTTGTTAAATAACTCCTACATTTTACTCCCAAGTAACTTCACTCTAATTGTAGACAGACTGATTGCTTTGCTTTTAAAAATGCACTGGGGTCGTCTGTGACAAGTAACAGTATGAATAACATGATGCACAAATGCTTAGAAGCACAGACACTATATGTATGCATGTTTAAAGCATATAGTCAGTGATATTTAAAAGTGTTTATTTGATTTAGGATACATATCTCATTCACTCATATCACACAAACATTTTGAACATTCTGACCTAATGTAGAACATAGAATTTTCTAAATTCCTGTAACTTAGTCCATGTGGTTATAAACCCAAATATATTCTGTTGGGTGTAACTATGACCCTGAACAGCCTACTAGTCTGTCTATAAGCCCTAACCTTGAAAATAATAGAAGAGTATTACAAATATACTCCCAAACTTCCATTTTCTCACTTGTACTTTTCAACATTTCGGAGTCCTGTAGAGAAATTCACAAAGAGGAGGAGGCCATTGTGCCTTCACCAGGTAGGTGGCACTTCACTCCTTATGTCTGCTTACTCAGAGAATAGTTTTACACATGTGAAACAGAGAATGAGGTTTGGATGGGAAAGAGTGAGGCAAGGATCATTCCACAAATGTTGGGGTACTGCAGTGCACTGATATTACAGACACATTTACAGTATGCAGTGTAGCAATAGCATAAAGATCAAGCGTTATGCAACCAAGACAAAGATGCTGTAAAGCATATATACTGACGGAAATAGCACGAGGGAAAAAAGGGTCATAATACCTATCTTCTCTTGATTACTTTTTAGCTTAAGTTTTCATAAGTGAGGTTCTAAGCTGGCTCTGGAACAAAATAGCTTTGTTCAAGAAAACTGGATAGCAACAATATTCAAGATTATCCACTTACACTCCTGAATAAAAAAAAAAAAAAAGAAAAAATCTCAGATGCACAGTTCACAAGGAGATGGAGATCATACTTTTCATTATTGCAATTAGCTGTTATTTTGTTATCTGTCTATTAAATGTTCCTTACATTCTGCTAGAGGCCACATCTGAAATCTGTTTGGAGACATGAGAGAGAATACAATTCTATTTTATGCAACATTTCCTGACTTAGATATTGTGCTATGTAACGCTTAGTTTTCAAGTGGAATTCAAGGAATCAGTTTTGATCTACCACTACTAGACTTTGTATATCTTACTGACTAAATTTATTTTTATTGTGTCAGTCATGATCAGTCAGGATGATCTTGTTGTGTAGTTGTGTTTGTTTGGGATTTAGATAACTGACATTCTCAGCAAAAGATGTCACCACTGTAATGTTCTTCCATCTCTGGTCAGCAGAGCTTGAGTTTGTTGGTTTGGAAATCCTATAAGGTATGTGAAAATCAGAAGTGTCTGACTTCTTTACTCAAGCAGAACAACTTTTTACATGGTAAGTGCGGTGAGGCCAGGCTCACTAAGATGTGGTACAGCTGTCTTGGGCAGAATTTAGGTCTTGATTTCCCTCTCCTTAGAAATTGAGTTGTGTAAGTTTAAATAGCTACCTGAACAGTAGCTTTATTGCACGTTAGATCTGGCAGTTTAGGACCTGTGATCCCTGACCAAAGATGTCATTGTTTATTCTGTTCAATGCACTGCTTTGTTCAGATACATAAGTAGCTCCAAACAGTCTCATGCATGTAAGTGCTACAATGCAACATTGTGCAGTTAAAGCTTGCAAAAAGAGACAGTTGAATGGTTAAAATTTAGAAAAGACATTTAATGTGATTGTTGCACCAAATGCAATTACTTAGTATATACTTAAAGATAGATTTTCACCTGGAGTCCTGAATAACATGGACTTAAAAAAAGGGAAATTCCATAATAGCGAATGGCAGTGCGTAGTGTCAGTAGAAAAAAGATAGATGAGGTAAATATTGGGAAAAGCAAAAAAAAAGGTGTAGTAGGCAATTGCTGCTGAAGTCACTGAAACAAAAGAAAAAGCAGATGAGAGTTGTCTAGATCTGCATCAAATATTATCGTTCAGTCATAATAGTACTACTGCAGTACGCAAAGGAAAGGAAATCAGGAAGGGGTAGTTAGGTGGTGAAAAAGGAAGAAAAATATATATTTTTAGTGGATTGTGTGGGTAGAAAAGTGGGTGAGCTGATGAGGGAGATAGCTTTAGGGGGTTTTAAACATCCTTCTGAATTCTACTTTTTTGTTTGCATTAGATTGAGACATAGTAGATGTATATTAAGCATTTCAGTTATTTAACTGTAATTCAGTGATAGTCAGATGCAGTGTATATACTATGGTTCTTCATTGAGCAAATCTGAACTACATCCTCACTGCTAAATATAGATTTTGTCAGTAAACGTCTATTTATTAGCTAGGGGATGAAAATAATACTTTATAGAAATGAGGTTTCTACTGCATATCAGATTATGTTTTAATTATTTATATGACTTTATCTGTATTATATGTTACATTGTTTAATGTTTAATGTTTTAATGACTTTGTGTTGTTCTTGGAATGTTAGGGGAGATAAGTGCTGTAAATATAAAATTAATAACTAATTATTCTTCATGATACTTACAGGAGTAACATATATAAATCCCCCAGCATCTCCACAAGAACAAATCATAAGGCCTCTGTTTTGTTGTTACTCTACATGATGGATTCTCTTTGGCTTGAATAAGAATTCTGTACACTGAGCTGTAGAAAAACTAAACTTGTAAGATATTGGTAACCTTAGCTCAGATTTCAGATTGCAAATTATGTAATTAACATCTTTTATAATTCATTCATACCTAGAAAGAAGACTGGCATTCTATCTGCCTGTCATATATTCCTTAATAAACACTTACAAGTTTAGAGGCAGTTGATGTTGCAGAAAGATTTGTTAACGTGGTTTAGAGAAATATTTCTGGATATTAAGCTAAAGAAGTATACTGATGGTTTTTAGTAGTCATATGCTAAGGTTATAAAGGTACGGATAGTTTGGGAGATTTTGGTAGCAAGTGTTTGAACTTTTTAATTGTGAAGAAATGAGGCAAAAATGGGACTTAAATGTATATGATGAACACATATCAGAAGATATGTGAGATACTTAATTTTGATTCATGACTATATTATTAATTTGTATCAGTGCTCAAGGTACCCTAATAAGATATTTCAGACTTTTATCCACAGCATTTAATGTTAGACATTGATCAGAGTCTGGCGGAGGTTGAAGTGGGGGAGGTTAAAGAAAATGAGTGGAAAAGATTATTGGACTAGTTTCAGACAATTTTGCTTCAGCTAGCTGTTTGGTATGCATGAACATAGCTAGACCCTTTTCCTATCTATTTTGCTCTGTACTCCACTCTCAAATGATTTATAATGTTTGAATCCATTCCCTTGTTTAGCCAAGTGCAGTATTACAGACAGAGTATATTGGTGCTGATTTTGGAGAGTATTTCACAACCAGCTCTGTCCATTGCTTCTTCTTCTGTAGGAGCATCGTATGTTACTTGGAGAATGATGAGCTAAAAGTGATGAATAGTGATGTGATGATGCTATAATTTTTGTGCAGCTTGAAAAGTAGGAGATTTGAAATGATCTGTGTTAGAGTATGTGATGAGCTGAAGGCTCANCCCGCCCCCCAGAAGAACACAGAGGCAGAAGGGGAGCCCCAGTGCCCCAGTCAGAGACATGAGTCCCTGCCTGGCCTCCCCAGGGCTATCCCAGGAGAACATCAGCCCCCCGGGCTGAGTGAGACCCAACACCATGAGTCCATGGTGGGAGGTCTACAGGGCACCACACAGACTGGGTGGTCCCTGCCCTGGGTGATGGGGCACATTACTGGATGCTGGGGAAGAGCATTCTGGGATTGTGTGAGACTTATGAGATGTTTAAAGGAGGAACCAACATGGGGAAAGGGATGGACTGAGGTGGTTTGGTGAGGAACAAATGTGCAAAAATTGAGAGATAAAAACATAAAAGAGGACCAGTCACTTGTCAACCGTTTGCTGGTCGGTACACTTTTCTGGCCATGCCCTGTGCCTAGTAGGTGCAGTCTGTCCTGAGGTGGGGGGGGGTGGAGGGGAGGTATATGCTTTTGTATATCTATACCAGCAGCTGGAGGGGGGCTCTGGCCTCAGGGCTCATATGTCCAAGTTCCAGCAACTGGGAAAATTGGGATCCAGTGGCAGATAGTGGGCACACTGAGTATCTGAGCACAGCTGCTGCAGGCATCCACCTTGTACCCGAGCATACAGATGTTCTCACTAGAGGACCTCCATCCTGCTCAGCCAGAGAGAGGAGCAGGTAGAGGCCACTGGTGCTGTGTGTGTGTTCATGTGAGTGCTCTGTTTCTGTCTGTAGTCTGTGTGACTGACCATCGGATATGCATATAGATGTTCTATATGCGTGTTTGTGTATGTGTGCCTAATAGCAACACATGCTCAGCCTTGCTACTGGTTGGAACTGGGGACATGGAACTGCAGCAGCTTTACCTCCATCACAGTAAAATTTGGCCTCCACTTACACACATTGTGCATACTGTATATGTCCATACTGGAGGGGGAAAAAACAATTCTGTTTTAACAACCTGTCATATCATTTGCCATTTAGTTAAGTGGGTTGGAGTGTTTTGATTGTGAGGCATATGGGATAAAACCACAAGGAAATTGCGTGTGGCAAACACTGTCACCTTTAATAGTCCTAATGGTGCTAATGGATCATCTGCAGTAAAAACACCCTAATGCAACTATAGTGATAGGCAAACACTGTTACCTCCAGGTATTAATTTGCTGCTTAAGATTATTTCATAAACTAGAACTACTAATTTGTGTTTTCCACTCTATTTCTGAGGTAGTACCCAATCTCTAGTGCTTCTCTTCTGCTTCTAAAATCAGACAGATTTTTAGGGCTAGAATTAGGTTTGCATGGCTGGTGCCACATGCTTTTGTTCTTTTTCTCCGAAACCTGTTGGTCTTAGTCTTTTGTTATATGTGAAAAGAAAATGAAGATGGGATAGTGGGATCTTTTTTTGTAGCATTATGCATCTATAGTTTACTTAGCTTGATGCTCTCAGATATGCTGCTTCTTACCTATTTATTGTTTTGATGGGTACTTTAGCAACACAAAGGTAGGCTAATTTGTTGGCATGGCATGTACTGTACTTTTGATTCTAGAACTGTTCTGTGATGGTTTTTTTTTTTTTTTTTTTATTTTCTTTCTAGGGAGACCTTACAGTGGCATTCCAATACTTAAAGGGGGCCTACAAGAAAGCCGGAGAGGGACTTTCTATCAGGGAGTGCAGTTATAGAAGAAGGGTTAATGGTTTTAAACTGCGAGAAGGTGGATTTAGATTTGATATAGGTAAGAAATTCTTTACTATGAGGGTGATAAGGCTATGGAACAGGTTGTCAAGAGAAGTGCTGGGTGCCCCATCCCTGGAAGAGTTCAAGGCCAGGTTGGATGGGGCTTCAGGCAATCTGGTCTAGAGAAAGGTGCCCCTGCCCATGGCAGGGGTGTTGGAACTTGATAATATCTAAAGCCCCTTCCAACCCAACCCATAATATGATTCTGTGAAAATATAGAAAGTATAACATTACCCATTCTCAGGAAAGGAATAGATGGACTGTTACCTTAATTCTTCCAATTTCAGTTATTAAGAATAAAGAAATTTGGTAAGTATAGTATTAATATCCATAGACTTTTTTTTTTTTTAGTTTTCCATACTATGTCAATTTCTTACATATAAAAAATCTTTATAATCAACTTCCTCTGTTTTTTTTTTTTATTTGTTTGTTTGTTTGTTTGCTTGCTTCTGATGTATTTTTACTGTTTTAAGATTTCAAGTTTCCTAAGAAGGTGTTAGCTACCTTTCTAAAACAGTCATCAGTTGCATTTTTTATTTCGGGCATAGTGTATATCCATATATGTGTTTGTCATTATTATAAAAACAAAGAAAAATGGGTAGTCTATTTTTTTTACTAAATGTGTGAGTGGATGCATCTCTATCTATTTGCCTTTTAAAGAAAATTGTTTAATTTATAAGCAAGTATTTTCTTCTCTGAAATCCTAATAGTCTATGGCAAAAGTATATTATACAGACAATAAGTGGCATCAAAGTATTTTATAGTAAATGAGAACTCAGATTTGCACTAGAAACTTTAAAGGTCTACAGCGAAAAAAATAATGAGATCCTTAAGTATTGAATGTGTTGAAAAATTGAGAATGAACTCACCGGAGTATAAAAGAACCTTTACTAGCTATACAATCGTTAAATGGAGCAGGTTCAATTTAAGTGTAGATATTTCAGAGTTATTTCAATAAAATATGTTGGAAATAAGGTAGAATATTTGAAAAGGTAGTCAAAATAATTCATTTGTTTTCATCACAGTAAAATGTTGGAATATGTCTGGAATAAGATGGAAAATAAATTGAAAAAACAATATATACTATATGAACTCTATATAATTTTTCAATGTAATTAATTCATAGTGTAACAAATATTTATTCAGCCTGAAAATGTTATCAAAATCTAGTGCATACAGAGGCAAATACACCTTGTTTAAAATTTTCCTCAGCCACTGAATATAGATGGTGCCTAAATGACATAGGTAGGATGATGCCATTTCACATTAACGGATTATAGTGGTCCTTATGTCCGTTTCTTCTCATTACATACAGAATTTAGTGGAAACAGTTGGTGAACACAGAAAAAAATGATTAGAGAAGAGGAAATATTTCTGAATATAACAAAAAAGATGGAACATATTAAATTTTACTCTCTGTAATACTTGTTTAGTAAGATTTTTATGTAATGATGACTAGGATTAGATACAGGTTTCTATTCTCCTAAGAGAATGTGTTAAATCATAGAATGGTTGTTCACAGGGCTTCCTCAAAGCGAAAAGCGTGTTTTTCTCCTTTGATCAGTGTCCATACTTTCCAAGTAGTTTGTCTACTATATTGTCATTGTTTTGGCTGGGACAAAGTTAATTTTCTTCACAGAGGCTCACACAATTCTGTGTTTTGGATTTTTGATGAAAACAGTGGTGATGTTTTTGGTTGTTGCAGAGCAATGTCTACACAGAGCCAAGGACTTTTTTGCTCCTTGTGCTGCCTTGTCAGCAAGGAGATGGGAGGGGACACAGCCAGGGCAGCTGACCCAGACTGACCAAAGAGATGTTCTGTACCAGATGGCGTCATGCTCAGCAATAAAAGCTGGGGTAAAGAAGGAGGAAGGGGCGACATTAGGAGTGATGGTGTTTGTCTTCCCAAGAAACCATTACTTGTGATGAGCCCTGCTTTCCTGGAAGTGGCTGAACACCTGCCTGCCCATGGGAAGTAGTGAATGAATTCCTGGTTTTGCTTTGCTTGTGCGCGCAGCTTTTGCTTTACCTAGTCAACTGTCTTTATCTCACCCCATGAGTTCTGGCACTTTTACCTTTCTGATTCTCTCCCCCATCCCAACTGGGGAGAGCGAGCAAGCGGCTGTGTGGCACTTAGCTGCCTGCCTGGGCTAAACCACAACATGTATTGAGCATTCAGTCTGACTTTCTCAAATTCTGGCAAGCACTCTGCTCCTGAGATTTTTACTAAGCACCATTCCTTCCATGCATCCACACACACATGTATTCAGTTGCATTTGCCTTTAAGTTGAATTTTAAAGCACTGGCCATCAGAGAAGGAGCAGTATGTTTTGTGCCTTCAGCCACCTCCTCTTCCACAGATACTATTTCCATCTCTGGATCCTTTCAGGCCTGAGGGTGTCCCCTTCTCTTGCTCTCTTCCAGACTAGTGGACTCCTCATTGCTATTATCACCTCTTCCCCTTGCTGTCAGCAAGGACCTGGAGGCACTTTCTTGCTCACACCATTCATTGAAGCAGCAGCTGTTCAACTTGTGCACACTTGCTTACTCAGAAGGGCTCTCTTCTTGTCCCATGCTCAAAGCTGAGATCTCTATTCTCACCAGTCCTCAAAGAACCCAAGATCCATAGTTAAATACTTTTCAAAACAAGGATTGTGTTAACAGAACTGTTCAGCATGACAACTTTCATAGCATGTCACTGAAACACTTAGCATTGAACAATGTTTGAAAATTAGATAAAATGGGTCAGTGATCTTATATGTCAGATGCTGTGTTTCTGTTGAAAAAAAAAAAAAGATGAATCAAAATGTTGTTTTGTATTTTTAATGGATAAGTGTAAAAGCTATTCAAAGCAAATTAAACTAAAACTAACATATCTAATTCAGAGGTAGTAAAAATGAAAATGTTGAGAAGGTTATGAGCTACTGTGGACTCCAGGACTAAAGTTTCTCCTCTGTGGCTGGTAAAGCCCATCTGGGTGCAGCCTGTGAAACTGGGGGTCTCTCTGTCTTCTGGGTGCTGCTGCTGCTGCTGTTCCTGCTTGCATGTTGGGCTGGTAATGAGGTTGAGCCTATGTCCCAGAGGCACTTACACATGCACACACAGAGGAGACTAACAGCCAGCCATGCAGACTAACACAGAGAGGGCACTGCCTTTAGCAGAAGCCCCATGAACACCAACAGCACTCACATGAAATAGCCCAGTCCTGCTCTTCCTTTCTGGCTGATCAGGCCTAGAGAAGAGAAGGTTTAGGGGGGATCTTATCAATGTGTATACCTGAAGTCAGGGCACAAAGAGGATGGAGCTATGCTCTTTTCAGTGGTGTCAGGACAAGAGGCAGTGAGCACAAACTGGAACACAAGAGGTTCCATCTAAGCATCAGGAAGCATATCTTTACTCTGCATGTGACCAAACACTGCAACAAGTTGCCCGGAGAGGTTGTGGAATCTTCATCCTGGAAGACGAAGAGCATTAAAAAGAGCTATTAACAAGCTGCCTGGACATGGTCATGGGCAACCTACTCTACGTTGCTTGTGAAGGGAGGTTGAACCAGATGGCCTCCAGAGGTCCCTTCCAACCTGAACTATTCTGTCATTCTGTGATCAGGACTGAAGTGAAAACCCAAACATACCCTCAGTCTGTAGATTCACACACACAGAGTCACAGGTCCCTTGCATATCAGGTCCAGCTAATACCATGGCCAGACCCTAGGCCCCTTACCCAGCATGCAGGTCTCCCCCTACTTGCTTGCTAGTCCAGTTTGAAGTTTACTACGAAACAGATGCATGGACACTCATCTCACACTGATCTTATACTTCCACAACCATGGACCCCTCAAATATCAGCACATACTGTGCAGCATTCACACATAAGATAGACAGTGAGATGACAGAAAAAATAGTAAGAAAAGCATTTAATAAGAACAAGCTCAGGAGTATACGAATGTATGTTGTATGCATGTGCAACATGTGAGCGTTGCATTCATCAAACTGAGCTGGTGTAAGATCAATTGTTATAAAGGGCCATATATGGGGATTATTTATTTATTTATTTTCTTAGGTAAAATCCTGGTAGAAGAAGAAATGAAGAAAAGTAGAGTAAAGAGCTCCGTATTTGGTGTAAAATGTTGAAATTTGGTTTGGATATATTATTAATTTAACTAATTGTGGGACACAAGTAGGAAGAAGATTTATCTGCTTCTATAAATCTTTGTGATGAAAATAAGAGATCTGAATCACAGAAAAATTAAAATAACTTGTTACAGTCCTCACTGAACACCACATGTACTTCAGGCTAACTGTACTATTTTTCAGAAGAGGCTGAAGATGAGATTAAATTCCAGAGGAAGGTTTTGGTTTGTTAACACTTTCCTTCTTTGATTTGATCCTTGTTTGCCTTTTAGCAAGAAATTAATTGACTTTTTCCATGATCATGGGAACAGCATTGAAGAGGTAATGTTAGGGATGCAATTTAGGGTATATCATAGAATCATAGAACCATTTAGGTTGGAAAAGACCCTTAAGATCACCAAGTCCAATCATCACCTAACACCACCAAGTCCAATAGTAAACCGTGTTCCTAAGTGCTACATCCACACGTTTCTTTAATACCTCCAGGGATGGCAACTCCACCACTTCCCTGGGTAGCCTGTTCCAATGCTTAACCACCCTCTCCATAAAGAAATTCTTCCTGATATCTAATCTAAACCTCCCCGGCACAACTTGAGGCTGTTTACTTGTGTCCTATCACTTATCTGAGAAAAGAGAGCGACACTCTCCTTTCAGGTGTTGTAGAGAGTGGTGAGGTCTCCCCACAGCCTCCTTTTCTTCAGACTAAACAACCCCAGTTCCCTCAGCCATTCCTCATATGTCTTGTTTTCAAGTTCCTTTACCAGCCTCGTTGCTCTTCTCTGAACATCTTCCAGCAACTCAATAACCTTGTACTGAGGGGCCCGAAACTGAACAAGGTACTCCAGGCGCGGCCTTACCAGCGCCAAGTACAGAGGGACAATCCCTTCCCTAGTCCTGCTGACCATGCTACTTCTGATGCAGGCCAGGATGACATTGGCCTTCTTGGCCACCTGGCACACTGCTGGTTCATGTCCAGCTGTTGTCGACTAGCACCTCCATGTCCTTTTCTGCCAGGCAACTTTCCAGCCACTCTTCCCCAAGCCTATAATGCTGCATGGGGTTGTTACTACCCAAGTGCAGTACCTGGCACTTAGCCTTGTTGAAAGCCATACAATTGGATGTGACCCATTGATCCAGCCTATCCAGATCCCTCTGCAAATCCTTCCTACCATCAACCAGATCAACACTTCCACCTAACTTGGTGTTGTCTGCAAACTTAATGAGGGTGCACTCAATCCCCTCATCAAGACTGTAGATAAAAATGTCAAATAAAACTAGTGCCAGTACCGAGCCCCATGGGAATGCCACTTGTGACCAGTCACCAACTGGATTTAACTCCACTCACAATGCCCCCTTGGGCTTGACCATCCAGCCATTTTTTCACCCAGTGGACGGTACTTCAATCCAAGCCACAAGCAGCCAGATTCTCCAAGAGAACGCTGTGGGAAACAGTGTCAAATGCTTTGCTAAAGTCCAAGTAAACATTCACAGCCTTTCCCTCATCCACTAAGCATCTTATCATAGAAAGAGATCACGTTAGTCAAGCAGAACCTGCCTTTCATAAACCCATGCTGATTGTGTATGATCACCTGCTTGTCCTGACATGCCATGTGATGGTACTCAAGATGGTCTGCTCCATGACCTTCCCTGGCACTGAGGTCAGACAGATAGGCCTGTAATTCCATGGATCCTACTTCCTGCCCTTCTTGTAGATGGGTGTCACATTCAATAACCTCCAGTCAACAGGGACCTCCCTGGTTAGCCAGGACTTCTGGTAAATTATTGAAAGTGGCTTGGTGACCACTTCTGCCAGCTCTTTCAGTACCCTTAGATGAATCCCATCCAGCCTCATAGATTTTTGTGTGTTCAAATTATGTAGTAGGTCACTAACCATTTCCCGTTGGATTATAAGGGCTCATTCTGTTCCCTGTCTTTGTCTTCCAGCTCAGCGAGCTGGGTACCCCGAGAAAATTAGTCTTACTAATAAAGACTGAGGCAAAGAAGTTGCTTGTGTTTCAACTTTGTGTAAACAGATAGTAATCATGGACCAGCTCTATTATCACTTTGTAGAACGAAGAATGATTATTTCACTCCTCCATTACACTCCTCTGCAATGTTTTCTTGCCCTCCAACTTGGTATTGGAATTTGGAACACCTTTTTGCCCCTTATTGAGTCTGTATAAAGCCTATTGTATCTGATCATGAAGCTCAGCAGAAGGTAGAAAGACCACTGCAATAAAAGTGTAGAATTTTCTCTTTTGGTTTAGAACACGAAAGAAAAACCAAAGATATACATTTTCATGAAGTTTTGGATATTTGGTTAGAAACATTATTAGTATTTCTGAAGGTTCTACTGGTGTGAGTCTAACATTTAAGATGGTTGGTTTAGCAGAAAATTGAAAGGAAAAGCCAGATTTAAAGGGACCATAATTTCCTCAGTGGATTTGAAGTAGATATCACTAGATGAANAAGGGGGGGGGGAGAAGAAAGGGGAACTTTAAATTAGCAACATTTAGACAGTTAAACACTGACAAATGAAATGAGGTCATTGGGAAAATTCAGTGCTTTAAAATCTACATTGTTTTTAATGCCTTTGTATACTTGCTCTAATCATAGAAGAAGTTCACTTTCCTTGAGTATCACAGTCCATCGTTTCATCAGGGCTAAATTCTCTTCAAATGGTTTTAAGAAAAAGAAAAAGAAGAAAGAAGAAAAGAAGAAAGAAGCTTCCACAAGGGACTTAAGGAAAAGTCTTCTGCTTTAAATGCCTGAAGCCAGCG
>VXAL01017793.1:83004-99879 GCA_013399475.1 Chauna torquata | reverse complement strand
TTAGATCATTTGCTTCTACTTTCAGGCAAGAGGTAGGTATACAGATGGTAGGAGTTTATTTTTTTGCAGGGGAAGAGCAGAGCAAATCTTCTGTAATGGAAGTACANACATGACAGGGTTCTGCATTCACAATGTGCTAAAATTTTTTAAAGTTACATTGTAAATGATGAAATGTCCAAAATATAATTGGAGAGAATTCACACAATGTTTTATGCAATAAAAAACTAGTCCTTTGTTTGAGTGCTAGTCTATTAAATGTCAAGAGGCAGCTTGCTTCAGAACTGTAGTCAGCTAGAAAATAAAATGCACTCATCATCCAATTGCATCTCATATTGGATCATTCAGTAAGGAGGTATTCACAAAGTACATAATTCTGGAAGAAGTGTAGCTTAACAACAAATATGAAATGCACGTGTTATGAAGTGCCTAGGAGGAAAATAGCAAGATCTCAAAAATGTATAAGTAACCATGCACAGATGTTAGGATCAGATGTAAACGGGATTTTGACTCAACCTAAAGGTTTTTACTGAGTCTTTTTAGCAAGCCACCAGACTATAGCAGTAGTACCAGCGTTATATGTTGAAGCTTTTTAATGCCGATATCCATTTGCCACTCCTGTTTGCAACATTGCCCAGGACTTTCCAGTAACTAATCTCACCCTCAAATTGAAAATCCAATTACTGTAAGAGAGAGGCTTTTCTCCCTCCATCTCTTTAATAATAAAAAATTCCAGCAACCCTATTTCCNTGTCTTCAAAGCAAAAAAGGGCTTCAGAAAGAGTTCAGATTAAAAAAAAAAATTATAAATAAAAAAAAGTTTCAATTTGACAGTTCCCTAAGTCTAGTACAAAGTCTTACTAAAAAATCAGAAAAGGAGAAATGATGCACACACTTTGTGCATCCCCAGGATTATCTCCAATAGCTAAATTAGTTATTTACATTTGAGATACATATCTCATCTCCATTATCTCTACGGAAATCTAATCAGGACAGCCAATAGATCTTGGAGAGCAATTTGAGCAAATATAGGCGTCTATTCTAAGACGAGTATTTCTGTAGTTTCTGTTGCTAGCTCTATATTGACTGTCATGGGAGTTTAGACACAGCTTACATGGAGACATCTATATATAGATAGCAAAATATAAATATTTAAATTTGGAACTAAATCTCACTTAATCTGCCATGTAATAATGGTGTCAGCAAAACACTTAAGGGAGCACTAGACCTTTGTATACACATACTATGTTAAAAATCCATTTTTCTAAAAAGAAAAATCTTTATGATTTTTCTTATCTCATGATAAGAAGAAAGAAGTCAGTACATCCACATGAACCTTCTGCCCACAGTATTGCAACCTCAGGGATGAGACTCATCTTTTTCATTCTACATAGTAGGACCAGGAGTACAAGTTTTCTCTTTAATATTTGTTTGTTGTGGTCTGGGCAGCATCAAATTCTGCCATGCTACTTAACATAGTAACACTGTTCCAAGCAAAATAGAGTACAGCCTTAGTATGTCCCTCTGAAACTCTTTTGGCTCCTGTCTCTTCAATCTTTTCACAGCTGATCACCCCAAAGTTCATTTGGTCCTAGCCCAATGTTAGCCAAGTTTAACTTCAAAAATCCGTGTTTTCCCACAATTTTGGCCGGAAAACATTAAAAAGAAAGAAGTGTGAGAGTGGGATGTTGTCGTAGTTGAGACTGTTTTTTATAGCTCTTGAGTTTCCTACAACCTGGTCATATCCAAAGCCTTGAAGTGCTTTGGGGATCCCCAGAGTCCTCTGTCACAGAACACACCTAAGAGATAGAAGATCTTGCCTAATTTAAGAGGTGTACTGAGGTATCTCCACACAGGAAAGTCTTTAAGTGGCTTCTTCAAGGAAAATATAAAGATCAATAAATTAATAAATGTATACTGACAGCACTTAACCTTGCATATTCTTTGTCTGTGAGAATGCCATAGTTACTAGCTTTAGAAGCAGTTTATCTATTCCTCCTCGCCATACTGGATTTTAATTATATGTTAATAAGTTCTGCAAAAGATTTAAAGGAACACCACATCAGAGTATTCTGTAACCCACTCACAGGATACTGTTATGAAATATAAAAGAGTATGTTTTAAAAGCCTAAAAGATGACAGAATTAAACTTAAGCTTCTGAGGACCCTGGTAAAGATCCTAGCTTTTGAACTAGTGAGAAAAATATTAGGGACATTGCCTATGTAAGATTTTATGTAATGAAAACACAAATTACAGATTACCAAAGTGGTAGAGGAACACTTTGGTTTTTAATCTCAGTGTGTGAAGAATGAATCACAGAACATGTAAGGATGGAAGCCTCTGGAGGTCAACAACTTCAACCATCAAAGCAGGGTCACTGAGTGCGGAGGCCACAGGTACATGTCCATTTGGCTTTTGAATATTTCTGAAAAAGGAGACTCCACAACCTCTTTGGGCAAACCTATTCCATTGCTCAGTTACCCTCACAGTATATTTATATTTGCATATATTTAAACAGAATTTCCTGTATTTTCAGTTTTGCCCATTGCCTCTTTTGCTGTCATTGAGCACCAATGAGAAGAGTCTGATTCCCTCTTCTTTAGTCCCCCCTCTATCAGATGTTTATACACATGGATAAGATCCCCCTGAGCCTTCTCTTCTCCAGACTGAAAAGTCCCAGTTCTCTCAGTCTTCCCTTTATTTCGTATACCCCAGTCCCTTAATTATCATTGTGGATCTTCTCTGGACTCTCTCCAGTATGTCCATGTCTCTCTTGTACTAGGGAGCCCAGCACTGGACACAGTACCCAGATGTGTCTCCTCAGGGCTGAGCAGAGGGAAAGAATCACCTCTCTCGACCTGCTGGCAATGCTCTGCCTAGTGCAGCCTAGGAGGCTGTTGACTGTCAAGGTGGAAAATTATGTGCACTTCACTCGGAAGAGAGAAGCAGCAATATGATTTATTGATAATAAAGCTTATGCAACTTAAAGATTCATTGATGTCAAGGTACACCTGATCATAACTGGAAGATACACTTAATTACACACTATATAAAAGATGTTATATACTACTCAAAGACACTAAATGAAAGACGTTATATAGGACATAGGAATTGAGTAAGGAACTGGGTTAGGTGACATTACATCAAGGAATGCCTCCCGTTGAGTCATGAGGTTCAGAGTGGTCCCCCTTGCTTTCTAAACTCTTTGAACTGAGGAGGTAAGGAGCCTAGGTACAGCTGAATCCACTCCTGGTCCCAGACTTGGTCAACGGTTTATGTCTAGAGGATTATATGCATTACACGAATCCTTCATGCTGCTTAGCTAAGATTGTAAAGTATGATCACTGTTGTGGTTTAACCTGGCAGGCAGCTAAGCACCACACAGCCATTCGCTCACTCTCCCCCTACCCCCCAACCCAGTGGGGTGGGGGAGAGAATCGTGAANCCCTTTGATCAATTTGGGTCAGCTGTCCTGGTCCTGTCCCCTCCCAGCTTCTTGTGCACCCCCAGCCTCCTCGCTGGCAGGGCAATACGAGGAGCCGGAAGGTGCTCTCTCGGCTCTGTATAAACACTGCACTGCAGCAACTGAAAACATCACCATTATCTTCATCAAAAAATCCAAAACACAGCATTGTGTGAACCTCTATGAAGAGAATTTAACTCTATTCCAGCCAAAACCATGATAACCACAAAGCTCCATTACAACGTGTTAACATACTGTTACTTTCCCAGTCCGCTTACCGACTATCTGTAGTGATAAGGGTCCTCTCAATCTGCAGAAATAATTTTGGGAGAAGTTCCTGTGTAAGGGGAGGTCCTGGTATGCATCCTGCTGTTGTGTCAGGACAGCTCAAAGGGCTCTTGGGCTGCTCACTATTTATGAGGTAAGATGATTAACTTGTGGTCACATTTGCATACAGATGTTAGTTTCTTCCAAGTTTGGCTTGGGTTGGACTTTCTTCCAAATTTGGCCAGCACTGTGGTTGGGGGTTAGGAGGGTTCATTGCTCAAATTAGCCCTTAGCTATTTGTCTTCTGTCTCCCCTTAATCCAGTCATGAATGGCTGAATACAGCCATCACGACCAGACACATCCATCATGACTACCATTAATGGTTATCTGCTTAGGTCGGATGCTCTATGTAAGGAGGGCGGAGGCAGAGGGAGTACATCGTCACACTCTTTTTGCTGTAAGGGCACACTGCTGGCTAATGGTCAGCTTGTTGTCCACCAAAACCACCAGAGCCTTTTCTGCAAAGCTGCTTTCCAGACAGTTGGACCACAGTGTGTACTAGTGTATGGGGTTATTCCTCCTTAGAAAACGGCCTTGGCTCCCCCTTTTTGTTGAATTTCACGAGGTTCTTGTTGGCTCATTTCTGCAGCCTGCCAAGCTGCCTCAGAAAGCTGGCATGACTATCTGTTGTATCAATTGTTAATCCCAGTCTTCCATCATCTGCAAACTTGCTGAGGGTGTTCTCTGTCCCATTATCCAGGTCATTAAACGAATGCGTTAAACTGTATTGGCTCCAGTCTGGATCCCTGGGGTACAACAGTAGTGACTGGCCCCTAGCTGGACTTTTTTGATGCTGTCCACACTCTTTGAGCCTGGAAGGTCTGATTTTCAGTTCACCTCACTAACCATGTACCTAGCCTGTATTTCATCAGCTTGTCTATGAGGACATGATGAAAGGCAGTGCTGAAAGCCTTACTGAAGTCATAAACAATATCCACTGTTCTCCCCTCATCCACCAAGCCAACCATCTAACTGTAAAAGACTACCTGGTTGGTCCGGCATGATTTCCTATTCACATACATGCTAACTTCTCCCAGTCACTTTTCATCAGCTTGTCTATGAGGACATGATGAAAGGCAGTGCTGAAAGCCTTACTGAAGTCATAAACAATATCCACTGTTCTCCCCTCATCCACCAAGCCAACCATCTAACTGTAAAAGACTACCTGGTTGGTCCGGCATGATTTCCTATTCACATACATGCTAACTTCTCCCAGTCACTTTCTTGTCTTTCATGTGTTTGGAAATGACCTCTAAAAGTTCCTTGCCAGCTTCAGCTCCAGATGGGCTTTGGCTTTCCTAGCCCCCTCCCTGCATGCTCAGTATCTCTATATTTCTCCCATGTAATCTGTCCCTACCTCCACCTCTTTTATGCTTCCTTTTTACGTTTGAATTTTACCAGGAGCTTCTTGTTTTTGCATGCAAGTCTCCTGCTACATTTTCTTGACTTCTCATCAAGATGAGAGCTTGAGATTGGAGGAGGTGATCCTTGAAAGTCATTCAGTTCTGGATACATTCTCTCCAGAACCATTTCCAATGGGATTCACCTCTGAACAGGCTAAAGTCTTCTCTTCTGAAGTCCAAAGCTCTGATCCTGCTTTTTACTGGCTTCTACCTCTTGGGATCCAGAACTTCCCCATCTCACATTCACCACAGCCAAGGCTGCCCCTGGCCCTCACATCCCCAGTTAGTTCTTCCTTATTTTTAAGTATAAGGTCTAGCAGAGTGTCTCCCCTCACTGTCTTCTTGATCACCTGTGTTAGGATGTTGCCATCAATGGATTTCAGAAACCTTCTGGATTGATTATGTCCTACCATGTTATTGTGCCAGCATGTTTCAGGGTGGTTCAATTTCCTGCATGACAACCAGGGTCTGTAAACATGAGCCTTTTTCCAGTTGTCTGAAGAAGGTCTCATCTGCTTCTCCTTTCTGGACAGGCACTCTAGCAGATATCCACCACAATGTCATCTAGGTTGGTCTGTTTGCTTATCTTGACCCATAAACTCTCAGCTTGCTCATCATCCATCTTAACCTCCATGTATTGCTAATGCTCCCTCACATTGAGGACAACTCCCCCTCCTTGTCTTCCCGGTCTGTTCTTCCTGAAGATTCTGTATCCATCAATTTATAATCTAAGCTACTTCTATATGTGTGTCCGCAACTACCCAGGAATAGAATTATAGATGCCTGGAGAATTTCAACATGATTATTTTTATGACCATAGGGCTTTTGGCTCCTGCAGGGTTATATAGCACCTAGGTAGGAGTTATGTGACTGCCAGGATGCCTGTGTATTCAGGTAAACCCTAAGGGAACTATTTGTTTAATAAATCCCTCCTTATAGATCTAGCCCAAATAATTACATTCTCTCTACCACACTAAAACAATTCAAGTTCATTTCTAAAATATTCTTTAACATTTTAATTGAAAAAAGATGAAAAATACCCCACAGATCTCATAGCCAGTTTTGAATAAAATGGCATGAATGAAATAGAAAAATAGGTGGCTTAAGACTTGATATGCTCAACTATTTTAAGTGTTGCACTTTATACAATTAATGTGTACTAAGAAACACACAGCTTATGTGCAAAGCTAAAATTTAAGAGTATTATAATTAAAGTCTTAATAGACAAATCAAAGATTTATTATTAATTCAGTTGCAGTTATACTAGCATTTATAGTCTAACAATGATACTAATATTTACAGTCTAAATTATTACAGAAAAACTGGAAATCTTTCAATGCTAATATGGTTAAAATTATTATACACACACTTCCTATTATCTATATCCCTTTTCTCTGCTTTCATGCTTACCTTTGAAGTTTCTCTGGGATCCTAAGGTTAACAGGGCTAGTCTTCAACAAGAAAGAAGGATGGGTGAGTTTGAGGTGAGTCAGCAGTTGACTGATTTTTTGCCAAAGAGCATGACATTTTTACTGGGAGTCACTTCCTGCTCCCTCTGAGGTCTACCTGGTGTTACTTTGTTATTTTATTTATTTATNTATTTTTTAATGGAGGACCACAATTTGGTCTTTCTTCATTCATATGCAATTTCACTTTATATGTTAATTATATATATACATGCTTTACATATATTAGACATTTTTTATTTGTTCACTTTGTTACACATAAAACTAGTTTTATGCAGCTCAGAAGACTGTATTCCATTAATGACAAGGATTTGATCATTTTTTATATGTTTATAGCTTGGAGCCTCAAGTATCATCCTATGCCGACACTTTCAAAGCCTCTGTTATCATCCTACACTTGTATTTCTCTTCCTTGCATTTTTTATTCTAGGATCATAAAACAAACAAACAAACAAACACCTACTTGCTGTTAACATCTATATGTTACAGTAATTTATCAAAATTATAATACAAAGAGGTGTGATAATTTCATATAACTGAATTTTGACTTCTGAGGCCTTGAAGATTTAACACACACTGTGGCCAGCAATACCATAGTTACTGGGCTACAATAGATCAATGTCAAGTGGCTTACAATTCATCTACCTGTCCGAATAACAGATGTTTTGTGAGGGAGAATCTAAAACAGTTCAGAAAGAATCAAGATTTCCTGCTTATTTTTCAGGATTATTCTATGTGTTTGGAGCTCATTCAAATAACAGTGAATCCAATGACAGTCCCGATTGGATGCATCTACATTTTTGACAGGTGCAAAGCAAAGAAGGAAGGACAAACATTTGATTTGATGTGGTCTTTTCCAGGAGTGTCTGTCCTATCCCACTGAGTAATTTAACAAAGTTAAGTGTAAAATACTGCACAGAGGATGGAATAATCCCCAGTGGCAACACAGGCTGAGATATAGCTCTTCTGAAATGCCTCTGGGGATCGTGGTGGGCATGAAAATGAACATCAGTTAGCAGTGTGCCAGGGCAGCAAGGAAGGCAAATTGTGTCCTGGGCTGCGTGTGTGAATAAAGTGGATAAAGGGATGTGATTGCTCTGCTCTGTTTGCTACTTGTTAAGCCACACCTGGAATAATGTGTCCAGCTGTGGTTTCCAGAGTTCAAGTGAGGGAAGAACTGAAAAAATTGAAAGGCCCAGTGGAGGCCCACCACTCTGATAAATAGTGGACTAGAGAATGTGATAAATGAAAAAAAAAAGATTGAAGAAATTGGGTTCATCCAACATGGAGAGGAGTAGGCTGTGTCTTCCAGCACCTAAAATGTCATCACTGAGAAGATGGAGATACTTCCTTCGGAAGAATGCATGATGACAGAACAAAAGGCAAAAGTCACATTTCTTTAGTATAAATCTATCTGGATATAAGAAATATATTATTTCCTGTGAAAATAACGAAACCTTGAAATAATTTGCCCAGAGGAGTGGTAAAATCTCCTTCACCGGAAACATGCAAAACTGTTTTGACAGAGCCACGGATAACCTAATTTAATGCCTTGTTTCAACAGAAAGATGGACATATGATCTTCAGAGTTCCCTTCTAACCTGGACTTTTCTATGATTCTGTGATTTTCTATGAAAATTTATTTTTTATATATTTCAAGTATATACAGGGGATTTGAAATATACTGTCTGAGGAAACATCAATGTTAGAGCTGGAAGATTCTGAGGAGCTTTGAAGATTCAAAGAAAGAAATCTCATGGAAGTGGTAAAAAAAAGACATTGCTTCAAAGAAGCCCACATGAATCACTAGATTCAAAGGTTAATAAGAACATTTTTATGACTACAGTGGGCTTTGGATGTACTCTTAAGTGTCCTGACTTATTCTATTTTTTTTTTTTTTTTTTTTGGTGGATGTTTTTTCAGAATGCCTAGCATTATTGATATTCTATCTGCACTTTGGACTGGGATTTTTTTCATGTCATACATCATTTGCAACTTGCTGCTGTGATTCCAGAGAAAAACAAAAGTTAATCTTAATGGCTCTGGGCAAAAAAAGAGAGAGAGAAGACATTGTTATAGAATTGAAGTACATTAGCTATGTGCTTTAATAACAGAAAATATATTGCATAAAGGAAGACTCTTATCTTAATTTTAATGAATAAATTGTATCTGAAAGAGCACAGAATATGTCAGCACAACCATTCATGATAACACAGGAGCAAGTGTGATTAGCTCTAATTTAATAAGCACTAATAAAAAATGCAAAAAGCCAAAGGATTTGAATTTGTAAGGAGCTTTATGTTGAAAAAAGAAATGGAAAGAGGTACAGGAAATTCTTTTAAAACATTCTGCTAAAAACAGAAGACCAGTAAAATACTTCCTGTTCACTGGGGTTGTCTGTGAACATAAGGATAGCTCAAGTCTTTGTCAAGCATGCTAATCAAAAGACCATCCTTAGAAATAATAGCATGCTTTTTTAGCGTGGACACTAAATTGCCCGCTCAATAGGTCAGTACTATCATCAGTGTGCAATTTGCTAATGAGATACAAAATATGGGGTGCATGTTTAGGGGATCCAAATATGTAATTTCTAGATTTTCACACAAAAGACCTTAAAATGCACAGGTGGATTAGGATTCACTTAATTCAACTTTACTTATCACAGATCTTACAATGTAAACCTATCTAGGCTTTGTCAGTAGTTAGGGTGAAAGACAAGCACCTGTAGCTGTTTTAGTCAGATGTTTTAATTGACTACAGAAGCATCCTAAAGACCTAACATTTTAAAGGCTAATGTTAGGTGAAATCAATCATATTCTATGTTAAACTGGATATATAAAAAAGGAGAAAAAAATGAAATGGTAGAAATAAATGGTTTTGAGCCTGATCCAAAGTCACTAAAGAAAATGAGTCTTTTTATTGACTTCAAATTATTTCAATGTCTATTAAAGATATCCACTAGCAGAAAGGTGATGCTAGAGTGCAGAATATTTAACTTTAAAATGTACCTCTAGTAACTAAGACTTACAATGAAAGTATTGCATTTTTCATTAACTCAAACTAAAAAATAAAGAAATATAATTTTATTGACATTAGAAAGTTTTCTGTAAGACTGGTTTCATAGGATCATAGAATCATAGAATTGTTTGGGTTGGAAGAGACCTTAAAGATCATCTAGTTACTATCCCCCTGCCATGGGGTATTGGGTATTAGGGTTAGGGTTAGGGTTAGGGTTACCTTCCACTAGATCAGGTTGCCCAAAGCCCCGTCCAACCTGGCCTTGAACACTTCCAGTGATGTGGCGTCCACAGCTTCTCTGGGCAATCTGTTCTCACGCCTCACCAACCTCACAGTGAAGAATTTCTTCATTATATCTAACCTAAACCTACCCTCTTTTAGTTTAAAGCCGTTATGCCTTGTCCTATCACTACACTCCCTGATTAAGACTTATCTTTCTTATAGGTCCCCTTTAACTACTCAAAGGCTGTTATAAGGTCTCCCCGGAGCCTTTTCTTCTCCAAACTAAACAACCCCAACTCTCTCAGCCTTTCTTCATAGGAGAGAAGCTCCAGCCCTCTGATAATCTTTGTGGCCCTCCTCTGGACCTGCTCTAACAGGTCTCTGACTTATGCTGTGGGCCCCAGAGCTGAATGCAGTACTCCATGTGGGGCCTCATGACAGTGGAGCAGAGGGAGAGAACTGCCTCCCTCGACCTCAAGCTTTCCATCCACGAATACCCCCAAGTCCTTCTCCGCAGGGCTGCTCTCTAGCCACTCATCGCTCAGACTGCATTCATGTTTGGGATTGCCCTGACCCAGGTGCAGCACCTTGTGCTTGGCCTTGTTGAACCACATTATTCACACAGGCCCATCTCTCCTTAGTAAAAGCTCTGAAGTTTTTGTAGTTAACATAAAAGCAGATTTTACTGCAGAAGATATACAAGTATTTGAATAAAGAAACAAAAATGCATCAGTATTTATCATGGCCATGGAGAATAAAGTAACAAATGTGCTGATTTGAACATTTGGTGATTTTCTTTAAGACATCATGAAAATACAGGAACTATCAAATACTGCATTTAAATACAATCATAGTTATTACATTTTGTCCTGGTTTCAGCTGGGATAGAGTTAATTTTCTGCCTAGTAGCTGGTATGGTGCTGTAGTTTGGATTTAGGATGAGAATAATATTGATAACATACCAATGTTTTAGTTGTTGCAGAGCAGTGCTTACACTTGATTCAGGGACTTTTCAGCTTCTTATACCGCCCTGCCAGCAAGGAGGCTGGGGGTGCACAAGAAGCTGGGAGGGGACACAGCCAGGACAGCTGACCCAAACTGGCCAAAGGGATATTCCATTCCATATGGCATCATGCTGAACAATAAAACTGGGGGAGTTGGCTGGGGGGGCTACCACTGCTTGGGGAGTGGCTGGGCATTGATCAGCTGGTGGTGAGCATTGTGCATCACTCAGTATAACCTTTAATTTTTCTAGTGTTTCCCTCTGCAATACATAGAGAAAAGAGAGAACAATGACAATAAAATTAGGACTGAATAACAACCTAGCCTCTTTCCTATTAAATGCATACGTAACGCCTATTACATAACCACATGACTCTTATGAAATAGAAAGGAGAACAGTTGCAAAATTATGTATTTTTTTTTACACCAGTGTAAAAGCAAGAAAAAAAAAAAAAAGTTTAATATTACACTGACAACTGGGTCCCTCCATAGTTCCCAGTCTGGTATGGTATGTCCAAAAGACTGCATTTCGTTACTTGATTATACTGTTGGTAGTGTACTAATGTGTGGAAACTCACTGGTTCAGCTCCCAGGCAACCTCGGCATGGGTCATTCCAACTAGCAATAGACTGTAATATACAAATGAACAACTACTGAATTTAAAATATTTTTCTTTAGAATATTTGCTGTATATTCTAGTGCTGCCATGTTATGTTGGAAGTGATATTTGCCATTTTTGACTTCAGATGGATGGGGTTATTTTTCTTCTGAACAGTTTTTATTTGTACATTTTCATTTGCACTTTTCCAAGCTCATTGTACTTTTTTTTTTTTCTGAAATATCTTTAAACTTTCTTTTCCCTCCTTCTTTTTTTTTTTTCTGTTCTCTCACTGAATTTCAGAGACTTAATGTCTGTTCATTAGAAATTTCCTGCTAATATGATTTGTTATTGCAAAGACTTGATTACCTTTTAGTCAGTTTTCAGTTCTTAGGGTATTCATATACAAAACTTTAATGCATTACACATATCTTCAGGTCTATAACAATTACTGTTTTCTAGCTCTCATTGTCTTTGGCACAGAAATGTTTTGTAATCCCAAAAGAAGACTGACTGCATTTTCTAGCTGAGCTATAGCTCACCTATTTGCAGCATTACTTCTTTTCTCATTTTTCTCTGCATTGGGGAAACCTTTCCTGGGAAGTATTTGACCTCTGCATTTGTCTAAGTTCCAGACCTAAGGTGCTACCAGTGTTCACTGGGACTGAAAACAGACTGGACAACTAAGTAGCAATAAATGTCGTAAAAAAAATATGTGAGTGTAATGACAAATCTGTAAGCAACTTTATGAATCTGATACATAAAGCAGTCGTGCAGTCTTCTCAAAGTAGACTTATACTAATGCATGCTAGTCTTTGAATTAAAAAGCAATAATTCATGAAAATATAAAGCAAGCAACAATACCTCCTAACCAAATAAACTCATCTTTAAATGTCTGCAGGTCCCAGCTGTGTACATTTTCCATCTCAGATTTTCTGAATTCAGAAAGCATTTCTTTATTCATGTCTTAAAGAACTGCATCAGTAACCTTCTTGGATTAGCATACTGGCATTGCAGATCATATCTTAGAGGGAATAGTGAAATCTTCTGGCCTGAAGTGGGAGTAATTAAACAGCATGTGGAAAAAAAACAAGCAAACAAACGAACAAAAAAAACCCTTCTTTTCCATTCAGTCTTCCATATTTTATTCTAAAGGGATTTTTTTTCACAAAAGATTTCTCTTAGGAATAAGCAGCTCTCAGAGAGATTGTATTTTTATGTTCTGTGTTTTGAGCATGATCTCTGTTGTATTTTAAAGCATTGATATGCCTAAGACACAAAGATTGGTCCCAAATTTAGAGCCTGTTCAGATTTATGTTCGTAGTTTTGTTGCAACTACTGAATTAGGATCCTGCTCCAACTTCAAGGACAGTAAATTAAGACCAAGTGAACAGGTCTAGATCCAGTGAAAATCTACACCTTTAATTTAATCTGAGAGTTATTATTTTGTACATACATACACACATGCTTCAGGTATAAGATAGCCTATGAATATGCATATGAGATCTTGTCAAAAATAAATGTCTTCGTTCTTGGCAGAATTCAGTAATTTATTTAAATTATTTGAGAAATTGATCTTTTTTTCTTTGTTCAGTGC
Organism: Chauna torquata; assembly: GCA_013399475.1. Lineage (NCBI taxonomy): Eukaryota > Metazoa > Chordata > Aves > Anseriformes > Anhimidae > Chauna > Chauna torquata. The sequence continues at coordinate 86,785 of VXAL01017793.1, read as the reverse complement.
TGGTGAGTCCAGTGTGAATTTCTCAAGTCGTTCTGAAAAGCACTGTTTTTTACCTTCATAGAATTGTTGCAAACAGACTTAATAAATATGCAAAGTTTGATACTCAGGTTCTGTGGATTAGGTATGATTAATTACAGAGGTCACATGGCATTATAGCTATTTCTTGATTTGACTATTTCTGGTATGGATATTTGAATGTACAGGCTTTTGAATTAACCATATCTATGTTCTTAAATTTTAAAGAATAAGAAGGACTATTTCCATCTGTGTGTCCACCAGAATGGTGGCCCAGATGGTTTTATTTGCCTAATTAATTTTGCAAAGAATGAAGATGGACAGAGCTTCGAAGAGAAAGAAAACCCTGTCCTCTGTTTATGAGAGGGGAACATAAAATATGGCTATCAAGAGGTTGTTCAGGTTTTTCGCAAGAACTGTGCTAATTTTCCAAAGCACTGTTACTTTTTGCAAACTCAAATTTGTCAATGCAGGAAGCATGATGTGAAAGACAAGGAGTGGCAAGGACTGTTACAAATAACCTTGATAACAATGACATTGCTAATGTATTGTAAAAATTTGGTATCTGGATGTTTCAATAGTCCAGTAACATTAAGCAAACTATCATTATACCTTTTCTTTCAAGCATTATATGAAATTGAAATTATAACAATTTGATAACAGAGAATGTGGATAGGACTAGGCAACAATTCCCAAGAGACCTGAGGGAGGTTGACTGAGTACATTCCTCATTTGGGAACTGAAAACCAAACTGCAATATGAGCCAATTTTCTAGATGGGAGAGAGGTAAATGGTGTGGTGCCGGACTGTTTACCTATTAGATATTAACGCCTGCTGATGGGGAACGAAGGTAACAGTTTCCTGCCAAGATACTATAACTGTTTTATTTATTTTGGATCCACTTGCAAGAATAAGGTGTCACATTTTCTAATAATGACGTATTCCTTGTTTCTTTGTTTCATATACATAATCAGAATTCACTTCACCTAGCTTCAACATAAAAATTAAGAAACTAAAGGAATATTGCCAAAGGCTAACTGTAGCCTAGGGATTTAAATCTCCCTCTGATCCCTCTGTAATTGATGGAGACAATTAGGCATTTATCCCAGGGTGAGAGGCAGGAAGGGTTAAGTAAAAAGGTACCAGGAGACTGCAATTAGTGATTCAAAAAAATTCTGGCTGAGTATTTGATTCAATAATATTAGTTTTAAGAGCAAAATCTATGTATTTGAACATAGTTCTTGAATTCACAGACTGGCAAAAAAATGGAATAATACTAGAGGTTAACAAATTTAGAAAGAATACAAATCAATCAATTTCTTAATTAAGAATTGATAGACGTGTTTTTTTTTTTTCCCCAGTATCCATAGTTTAGTCTTTTTTTTTTTTTTTTTTTAATAAAAAGAATGAATAAATAGCCATTCCTCATTGGAAAGAGATTATCCAGGGTACAGAAGAACCTAATCTAGGGGGGATTTATTGTATTGCTATTTCATTTTTTCATAGTTTCCATAGTCAACTTTACATTATTTATATTGGATTATATTTTATATTGGATTATTTTCTTTCTTTCTCCTTTGTACTAAGGGTAATTGAATATAGGAACATATGACTTTGGAGCACATTTTTTGAGGTCAGTTTGAAATCACACGCAGTTAGTTAATACCTCTACTTTCATTACTTCCCAGCAACTTTTCACTTTCCATTTTAAGATTTGTTTCCAGAATTAATCACAGGACTTTTATTTATAAAAACAGAAAGTTATTGCCAAATGACTGGTCGAAACAGCAAAGAATACTTTACTAGCAAAGGAACTACTAAATAAAAATGACCTACGTGTTCAACATAATATCAGTATAATTTATCACAATAAGAGACGTAATGGATGAGATTTTATGAGAATATAAAAGAGGTAATGTTGGATTAGTGCCATTATTCAACTTACTCTGGCATTCTTCTTCCACAAGCAGCTGTCTGTACTCGATACTTCGAATAAAAGCAAAAGGCACTGTCAAGCACCTATCCATTGTTTAATGTCATAATCAGAGAAGAAAACTTCCTTCTGGACTCCCATATATTGTTGATTTATGCCCTGAAGCATACGATTTTATTGTAATGATCTTAGCTCACATAGTTGTAGCTGTTATTAATTATCATAAAGTTGTAGCTTTGTGATGTAAATGTATCACAGAAATGAATAAGAGGTAATGCAAGAGGTAACTAACCTTGATTTCAGTAGAAGCTGTGGGAGCCCAGCAATCAGGTCATTTACTGAAGTGTTGAAAATACGGTTTTGGCACTAAGAAGTAGGTATCTGATGCAGGCAGGAGGAGAAAACAGTCCTCATTCTTAAGAGTCATTATCACTTCATGAATTGTGAAAAGGTTGTGGAATGTCACTGGAGATGACATATTGAGACTAAAGTTATGTCTACATCTTCAGAGAAGGTACAGCGTTGAGGAAACTTCCAGGGTGAAATGTAGTAGATATGCAAGGAATCTGTTCCATGATAGTACCCTTGGCATCATAAGCTGTAACCTTAGATGTTGGCAACACCAGGGGACCTTGGTGTGATGGGTCTAAGAGAAATAGTATGGAGGGTAGAGTGGGGTGGAAACACTTTGGCCAGTCTCTATGATACCACCACAGGGATGGGAACTTGATGGTACTATGGAACTGATAAACTGCACAGCCATTACCCTGAGCCAACCCTGAGCCAGCAGTTTTCCATTTTCTGTCAAAATCATGTCCTCTGAGTGAACTTTGTTAATTATAATCTCATTATAATACCAAAACACACCTCCATCCCAAAGGTTACCTGCCTCCAAGGTGTGACCACCCCTCACCGAGCATGCGCTCTGCATTTATCTAAGCCTATACCTTTAAAGGCAAAATGAGAAGATTTTATACCAATCATAACAAAGATATGCATGACTAGAGTCACTCAAGCTGCACTCGAAAGTAAGAAAATAGTATAAAATGGCCAAGAGAGGAAGAACATTGGGGAAGATACCATCGCAGACAAGTCGGGAGGACATCGCTGACTTCTGGGATCAGTTGATGGGCTGAAACTCTCTTTCCCTGCATAGGGCTGCATACTGGGTGAGATTTGAACCCTCGGTTATACTGAGTGCTTCCTGGGGAAACTTAGAGGTCTCTGTAAAGTGGTTACATAAGTTAACTCATTTGCAGTTGGCTTTATTAGTCAATTCTTGGTATTTGTGCATGCTTTGCAGACAGTGTATATATCACTGGCAATCCAAAGGAATCTGTACTCCTGTTGTTCCAATAAACTGCACCAGTCATTAATCTACTAGGCTGAAGGTGTATCGTGCTATTTGTGCATCCATAATCGTGGTAGTTCAATCTATTGAATGCAACCAACCTTATAGCGCTGAATTGGGTGTCACTCAGAATCTAAGCCCAGCCATCCCAGCCCCTCTGATATCCAAGGACAATCTGGAACACATGGGGGGTTATTTTCTGCCAAACCTCTTTGCCCTTTAATGCAACAAAGGTCATCTAAAAGTTTGCATAGAAAATGTGCTACGGCTGACATACTTTCAAATTGTCAGAAGGCATAGGTGGTAGTATGTTGTGGTTTAGCCCCAGCAGGCAGCTAATCACCACACAGCCATTTGCTCTCACCCCCTAACACAGTGGGATGGGGGAGAGAATCAGAAAATATAAAATTTGTGGGTTGAGATAGAGACAGTTTAATAGGATAGAAAAGGAAGGGAAAATAATAAGAAATAAATAAATAAAT
>VXAL01017793.1:70207-82995 GCA_013399475.1 Chauna torquata | reverse complement strand
AGTGTAAGCACTGCTCTGCAACAACTAGAACATCGGTGTGTTATCAATATTATTCTCATCCTAAATCCAAACTACAGCACCATACCAGCTACTAGGCAGAAAATTAACTCTATCTCAGCCAAAGCCAGGACAAAGGCTTAGCATTAATAATGGAAAAAATGTGAAAAATTATCTAGAAATGTTTAAATATCTACTTAAACTTGTGTAAAAAGATTTATTGATTTTCACTAGATTTTATCTATAAACTACATCCTGAAAGGAGTAAGAGAATACAAAAGCTTAAACATTTTTTTTTTCTTTTTCTTTTCCTTTTTCTTTTTTCTTTTTTCTTTTTCTTTTTCTTTCTTTTTCTTTTTCTTTTTCTTTCTTTTTCTTTTTCTTTTTCTTTCTTTTTCTTTTTCTTTTTCTTTCTTTTTCTTTTTCTTTTTCTTTCTTTTTCTTTTTCTTTTTCTTTCTTTTTCTTTTTCTTTTTCTTTCTTTTTCTTTTTCTTTTTCTTTCTTTTTCTTTTTCTTTTTCTTTCTTTTTCTTTTTCTTTTTCTTTCTTTTTCTTTTTCTTTTTCTTTCTTTTTCTTTTTCTTTTTCTTTCTTTTTCTTTTTCTTTTTTCTTTTCCCAGCATGGTTCACTATTCTTATTTTACATGCATTTCAACATGCAGATGCTTCACGTTGCAAAGACCAATCATATTACACAATTTAGGAATTAAAGATTTTGCATTTAACATTTCTGGGAATAAAAAAAGAAAGAAAAAAAAAGAAAAACAAACGAACAAAAAATCCCACAAATATCTGTTGTTTGCTAATAGGCGGAAATGTGTAATATTCTATGTCTTTTCATTCTAAGTTATGTTAACACAGTTGCAATTTTCCCGCAGTGTAATTTCAACTATGTGAATAAAATGACAGTTGGAATAATGAAATAAGTGTAGCAAGATAGTATTTAAAATTAATTGGAGAACCAGGAGATGCATTAGCATATTTATGTTTGTTTCAGTCTTAGATTTTAACATGCTTGAAAAGCATCAAAGAGAAGTTCTCTGTACTTTTTTTCCTGGGTAGACTTTTCCTTCAGGAGGAGTCTTCCAGTGTCTGCTTGGAGTCAATAAGGAACTGTTTTTATCATATTCCATTGTTATCATTCTGTATCTATTCATTCAATTCAGCACTACTTGTTTTGTTGCTCTCCAAGAAAAGAAACATTACTTTTCCATTTGGTTTCCTGCTCTCCCACAGTACACTTAATACCAAAACACATGCCATGTTTTCCTAAGGAAGATCAGAAAGATGAGAGGGCCAGGATGAATTAGAAATTTTAAGCATTAGAATATGCAAATGTCCAGGGAATTTTGCAGTACAAATGAAATCTTTTTATACTTTTTGTTTTCTATATGTAGAGACCAGTTTTACAGACTAGAGAAGAGTAGATCTATCAAAATAATTTCATAAGCAGTGACACTTGCAGTGCATCGATATACTTAGCTACATTGGCTCACATGACACGTTTCCTCTGAGTAGATGGTGAAATGATACAAAAATGTTATCAAATACTGTGAAAGATTTCAGCTCTCATTATATCAATAATATTGATAACACATCAATGTTTTAGTTGTTGCAGAGCAGTGCTTACACTTAAGTGAGGGACTTTGAGAGATTTCATCTCTCATGTTGAGTTTCAGCTCTCAACAATTGAAACGTTCTTGTATAGGATTCTTGTATAAAGGTTCTTGCATAAGTTTCTTTTATGAACTTACTAAATGTATGTCTAATGATCATTTTAGATTAAAATGTGAGGAACTTTTCAGCAGTTTTTTCAGTTTCTTAAGTCTTATTGGGTTTACATTACTAGCAGACATCTCAAACACTTTGTTAAAAGATATTTGGAAGAAATTCATGAATGTTTATGTCTCTAAAGAAACCCAACACAATATATCAAGCACAATACAGAAAAGAGAGAAATATATACATTCATGTGTCTGACAAAGATTGAAGTAATATATACAATGAAGGTTTTGTTTATTGGTAACTGCTAGTAACAGATTTCAAAAGGTAAAGCTGTGCCTCTGAATTACATTTTAAAGAGGGTTCGGGATAAAACCAAACTAAATAGGAGTCTCCTGTTATTTCACAGTATTTTGAAGTCTACATCCATTACTTTCCACAGAGATGTGTCATCACAGTTTATTATTTCATTTATTTAACTCTGGTATGATTTTGAAGGGCAGAAGCTCTTTGTGAAAATTTGAGTCAACTGGAAAAGGACAATTTTTCACACACTCATTGCGCCAGTGCAAACACTATTTATGTCAGTTAAAATTCTTAGGTTTTTGGTATAGAACACTATAAAATTATCTGTGTGGTAGGAATCAAGAGAAATGTGGTATTTAATATACCGTGGATAATGAATTCATTATAACCAGTCATGCACCCTTTGCTTGCTTGAATGCATATGAAAGCAAATATATAGACTGTTGGGAGGAATTTAGAGCTCTTACTTTCTTGGGACAACAGACTAATTTATACCAAGACTTTTCTCAGGGACTCCATTTGTATTTGTATTTGTATTGGTATTGCTATTTTTTTTTTCAGTCAAAAAAAAAAGGAATGAATATTTTGCATCTGTTATTCAAATTAGGTATTATAGAAGCTTTTCACTGAGGTCACAAGTGACGGAAATATATCAGAAAAAATTCAAATAAAAATCTGCTTTACCAAGCTACTTCAGGACTCAAACTAGTAAGATTTTGTGCAGACATTGAAAAATCATTAGAAGTATTGGTTTTGTATGAAGCAACAAAATAAGGCCTTTTTTCTTCTTGGCTTCAGTTTTCTATAAAGTCTGGGGTTAAGTCTGCCTAAATGTATTATTCCTCCTTTCTATGACAACTAACGATTCAGCAAATCATGAAGGAGAAATAGGGGAGAATAAGGCATGGAAGGGACATTTGTCTGCAAAACATTTACAGTATCAGTGGAGAACCCAAGAAAAAAACACCAAGATGCTGTAGAGCATTTACTTACTGTTCCTATCAATATACAGTTTAGTTAGTGCTGTTGTTATTAGGGTTATTGGGGTTGTTTTATTATTTTTTTTATATTTATTTTTTGTTAATTTTATATCCTTTCTCCTTTCTCCTTTCCTTTCCTTTCCTTTCCTTTCCTTTCCTTTCCTTTCGTTTTTCGTCTATTACGGTTTTCTTAGTTTAAAACACACTTTTGTTTGTGTCTGGAGCTGGTGATAATTATTAATTTATCTTAAGAGGAATCTGATACTTAAACCTGACTTTTCTTCTTGCCAGTGACACCTGCAAAAGTTTTACAAAGCAATATAATATAGGAAGCTGAAGGTCTTAACTTCTGGTTGCAACCACAATCTTTATTTTGAAAAGATTATTCGCATAGGAACAGTAAGGGTTATTATGCATCTCCTGTGTACATTGGCAAAGAATGTACTTGCCAGAATAATGTCTCTGAGACGAGCCTCCTCACACCAGAGACCACTCACCAATGCAGTGAGGGAGCATAGGTTCAGTTGTGATTGGTGTTTATAGAAGTGATTCATTTATGAAGACTCGAATTACTTCTCCAAAACCACATTCTGTTTGAGACAATGTTTTTATCCTTTGCTAGTATTTGATTTATTCATATAAAATTTAATAGTAGCATGCTACATGGAAATAATGTCATAAACTCTCTTTCTGGTAGCAGAATTAAAAAAACACTACTTACTGTCTGCTGCTGTTTAGCATAGGCTGAATTACATTCTAGGAGTATTCATTTAATTGCATTAACTACATAGCATAGCATACTCACATTCACATGTGGTCAAATGAATGCATATCTGCCAAAATATAATAATGGATCACTCTGATGAGTTTTTATGGACTTCAAAAACAAGAAGGCATACAGATAGTAAAAAAGTCAGTTTACTAATAATGAGTCTGCTATTATCAGAGTAGGAAACCATTGGCAGACAATGCTAAGAAGGTCAAAATATTTAGTAATTTTATGTATAATTATTGACTAAAATGCCAACTGCAACCCTAGAAGTAAATATAACTAAAGCTAACAATAAAAGAAGGTTTAAACCTTGAATAAATCAAGAATAGGTTAGAGAGTACTTTTCTAAATTAAATGTTTCCATATTGTAAGCCTGATGTTCTTCATTCTATGTAATTAAAGAATAGGCTGGTAAAGTCTAGTTATTCTGAGAATTCATGGATCAAAGATTAAAATGCCAATTGCAATGCCGCACTCTAAAAAATACGGAAAAGGAGGAGCCAGGGAATTACGTATCTGTCAGCTTTACTTCTATTTCCAAATAGTGACTGGAACAAATAGTAAAACCAGCAAACTTTGAGCAGCTTAAGATAAAAAAGAGGAGAGTAATAACAAAAAAAGGCTTGTCAAGAACAAATCACTTCAAAACAACCTGATTTACTTCTGCAATAAGCTAGTAGGCCTTCTAGACAAAATGGAAGTGCTAGAATCATAAAACCTGACTTTTAAAGTCTTTTGACGTTGTGCCTCTATACTAAGAAAGCTGAGAAAAAAACCTGTTTGAATGAAACAGCTTAGAGGTGGATTTCCAGCAAATCTGGCAAGATTATTTTGTCTGTGTAGAATTTCTTAATGTTTCAATGCCAGTATTATGGGGTTTTGCAAGGATCAGTAAGTATAACAGGGCACTAAGAAGTCCTGCTTAGGAATAAGTTGGATTCTCCTCACTGGGTCTTTAAGAATGGATTAAAATGTGTCACAAATTATTAATATAATTAACATATAATATACATATAATAAAATGTCCTGCTTAGGTAGGTGAATAGACTGAATAATTTCCTGACATTTCTGCCCAGCCCATAATTTGTTGTTTCTTCTTGCATTACAAATTTTTTGTAGCAATATGTTGTCATTTTTTGACTTCCAATTTTTGTCTGTTCAATTGTGTTGTTAACAGTTTTAGCATCAGTGGGATTAGTTGTAGTTAAGTACAGCTCGAGTTTTTGTAAATACATCTAGTTGTTGGTTAAAGACAATATAGATCTATGATTCAATCTTTGTAGGCAATTCCTATTTCAAAAGCAGGTGTAGCTATTTAGCTATATGGATAGTTAATTATTCAGAAATTAAAAAGCAGCAGTCCACCGTTACTATTAAGAATGCTATTCATAGAGATCAGAAAGAGATGGATTTTCTTACAGAGATTTTGAAGATTTAATGCTGGAATGCACTCTGAGGAGCTTTTAGGACCACAAGTATGTTGTACGGTATTTATTAAGTTAAAAAATTATGTTTTAATTTTAAGGTTACCAGGAGTTTGAAGTCTAATTCTTCTAATTCTAGGGAAGGTTCAAATGGGGCTCTGTGTCTCTAACTGCAGCATATGGTCTAAATGTTGAGTATTTTATAGACATGCCTGAGACAGCTCTGAATTAAGTCATGGCTAAAAAAACAAAATCAAAGTTAAATTTCAGTCAAAAGGACCTGCTCGTCCTTTCTGTGTTACCCAGAAATAATGCAATGCATAAATCATGTATGTCTGCATAGATGTCTAATTTGTGAGTCATGTTTTTGCCATTTAAATTTCATGTGTTGAGTAAAGCCACAATGTTCCATCAGCATCAAGTTATGCTTTACACAGAGAATAAATGTCCTACTTAGAGAAATATATTATGTAGGCCTAAGTATTAACTCCACAGTTAATAGGTCCTTAAGATTTTTTTGAGATTTTTCAGTTAAAGCTGGATTAAAATTCCCATGTTCTGCAGTTCAGTGACTAAATTCATTCTTTACATCTGTTGATATTATTTCTCACTGGATAGTTGAGCTTACTGCAATGTTGTATATTAATCCAGAATAGTCATATATTGCATTATACATATGCAATAGCTGTTAGCATTGTAAAATATGTTAATTTCTTTCCTCAGAGCCTCTTAATCTTTTGATGAATATCCCTAGTGTGATTTAATATTGATGGATCTCTGCAGACCCAGAAACTTGGAACAATCAACTACAGAGGACTGTGAACATCTCAAGAAAGTATCTGCATAAAGATCTGCGTAAAGTTCATTTTTTTAAGAAAGTGTATTTTAAAATGTTTTGCAGTGGTTTAGCTTAAAGGTGGTATCACAGAATGGTTTAGATTGGAAGAGACCTCTGAAGGTCACCTGGTCCAACCCCGTTGCTCAAGTAGGGCCACCTAGAGCAGGTTGCCCAGGAACATGTCCAGATGGCTTTTGAAGATCTCCAAGGAGGGAGACTCCATAACCTCTCTGGGCAGCCTGTGCCAGTGATTAGTCACCTGCGCAGTGAAGAAATGTTTTATGATGATCAGAGGGAACCTCCAATGTTTCAGTTTCTGCCCACTGCCTCTTGTCCTGTCGCTGGGCACCACTGGAAAGAGTTTGGCTCCATCCTCTTTGCATTCCCTTCAGGTATTTATTTACATTGATAAGATTCCCCTTGAGCCTTCTCTTCTCCAGGCTGAATGGTCCCAGCTATCTGAGCTGGAACTCTTTCCTTATAGGAGAGATGCTCCAGTCCCTTACATCTAAACTTCATTGGACTTTCTCCAATATTTCCATGCCTTTCTTGTACTGGAGAGCCCAGTACTGGAAAAAGTACTTTAAGTGCATCCTTACCAGTGCTGAATATAGGGGAAAAAATCAGCTCATCTAAAAGTTAGATATTCTAAAAGTTATACTTCTAATTAAACAGTATGCCTATGATTGATGGAAGGAGATACACCACCAGGAAGTTAATGTATTTTTCCTAAAATAAGTATCTAAATCTTGCTCAACACAGAGCAGGGCACTATTCAATGTGCTTGGCCTTGCTGGTTCCCTAGCACTTCCCTCAGGGGATGTGCTGGCTCCTTTACTGTCCCCATACCCAGATATACATTTTTACATTTGCAGGCTAAGGGCAACCCAGAATGACCCTGGTATGGCCAGGGAACACTGAGGTGTTAATGAAATGCTATTTGATACAACTGTTGAGCTTACAATAACTATTAAGGCAGACCTGGATAACTATATTAAGCTGATCTCTAGGATCCCATTTCCTTCCAGTGCCGATAGAGTTAGGCTTAGACTAATTGGTTAATCATACAAAATACTTTCGGTTTTTGAATGCTTTGTATTTTTTTTCCACATCTTAAAATTTCCAGATCTTTTCATATCCTAACAATCCACTGGGCTAAAACACTGAGACAAATATGTGTATCAGGAGATCACACACTCAGGTCTCTTTCAGTTTTAATTTCACTGAAAGTTTTTCAGAAAGATGGGAAAGCATTATATTTTGGCATAAATAAAACCTGATGGGAAGAGTTCTGTGGCTGACGTGTTACGATGGGCAGCTATAGGCTCTTCAGAAGGGATAGGCAGGGCAAGCGAGGCAGAAGGTGGTGCTGCATGTAATGGAGGGGCTGGACTGTATTGATCTTACAGTTGGTGATGACACAGTTGAGAACCTCTGGGTAAGGATTAAGGGAAAAGCAAATAAAGTGGGGAGTTTTGAGAGTCTACTACAGGCGACCCGACCAGGATAACGATACAAAAGAATTATGCTTTAAGGAATTAAGAGATATCTCTAGATCAGCTGTCCTTGTCCTTAAGGGTGACTTGAACATCCTAGCAGTTAACTGGGAATACCACACAGCTGATACAAGCAGGTCCAGGAAATTCCCGAGGCATGATGAAGATAATTTTCTTGGTACAGGTACTAATGGAGCTGACAAGCAAAGGTGCCCTCCTAGATTTGCTGCTGGTAATCAGAGAGGGCCTCATGGGTGAAGTGGCAATTGGTGGTTGTACTGGGTCTGGCCGGGATAGAGTTAACTTTCCCCACAGCATCCCATACAATGCTGTGCTCTGCACTTGTAGCTAGAACAGCACTGATACCTCACCAGTGCTTTGTCTATTGCTGAGCAGTGCTGGCACAGCATCCAGATTCTCAAAAACCCCCAGACCCAGTGGGCTGGGGGGAGGGTAATAGTTGGGAGGGGACATCACCAGGGCAGCTGACCTGAACCGACCAAAGGGGTATTCCATACCATGTGGTGTCACACTCAGAAAGAAAAGCTGGGAAAGGGGAAGGAGGAAGTGGGGCTCTCCTTATGAAGACATCCGTCCTCCCGAACAACCACTATGTGTATTGAGGCCCTGCTTCCCAGGACGTGGCTGAACACCGCTCATGGATGGGAAGTAGAGAATTTTTTTTCTCTCTTTGCTTCTTGCAACCCTTGAGCCCTTTTTTTTTCATCATATTTTCTCTCCCTCATCTTTTGAGGAGGGGGAGTGAGAGAGCAGTTGTGGTGGAGTTCCACTGCTCAGCCGTGTAAAACTACCACAGGGGCCATCTTGGCCATAGCGACCATGAAATAGTCAAGTTTAAAATATTTGGTGATAGGAGAAAAAGTGCCACCAAAACTTCAACCCTGGATATAGGGAGAGCAGACTTCAGGCTGCTCAAGGAACTAGTTAGTAAGGTCCCCTTGGAATCTGCTTTTGAAGGTATTGGGATACATCAGTGCTTGTCACTTTTTAAGTACCACCTCTTAAGAGCACAGGAGCAGGTGATTCCAAGATGTCAGAAGTCGAGCAGGCAGGGCAGAAGGTCGGCTCGGCTGAGCCGGGATCTTCATCTAGAGCTTAGGCAGAAAAGGAAAGTGTATGGCCTCTGGAAGCAAGGTCAGGAGACATGGGAGGACTATCGAGGTGCTGTTCACCATCGTAAGGAGATAATTTGTGCAGTCAATACTCATTTAGAGTTGGATCTGGTTAGTACTGTGAGGGACAATAAAAAGGGCTTTTTTAAATATGTTTACAGCAAAAGGAGGACCAGAGACAACATTGGTATGTTACTTGGTGAGGCTGATCACCTCACAAACATGGATGTGGATAAAGCAGAGACATTTAATGCCTTCTTCGCCTCTGTCTTTAACACTAAGGATGGGCCCTGGGACCCCTGGAGCTCTGAGCTGGAGGACTGTGACTGTGGGACCTATAAACTCCCAGCCAACTCTGAACTTGTGCAGGATTTGCTGCTCCAGCCAGATGCCTATAAGTCTATGGGGCCTGATGGGATTCATCTCAGGGTACTGAAAGAGCTGGATGATGCTATCGCAAGACCTCTCTCAATTATTTTTTAATGGTCTTGGGAATCTGGAGAGGTCCCAGTCAACTAGAAGCTGGCAAATGTTGTCCCAGTTTTCAAGAAGTGTAAGAAAGAAGACCCTGGTAACTATAGGCTTGTCAGTCTCACTTCAGTGCCTGGTAAAATTATGGAGAAGATTATTCTGGGAGTTATTGAAAAACATTTGAAAGACAATGCAGTCATTGGTCATAGCCACCATGGGTTCACGACGGGAAAGTCCTGCTTAACTAACTTCATTTCCTTTTATGATGAGCTTACCCACCTAGTTGACCAAGGGAAGCCAGTGGATGTAGTATTTCCAAATTTCAGCAGAGCTTTCAATACTGTCTCACAGTATTCTTCTGGACAGCTAGACAAATACATAATACCGTATTATATATGATCAGTTGGCCAACAGGTCAGACTCAAAGGGTTATAGTAAATGGGGTTACAACGTGCTGGCAGCCAGACATTACTAGTGTTCCCTAAGGCTCCGTTTTAGGACCAATTCTCTTTAATATTTTCATAAATGATCTGGATGCAGAACTCACATGTATAACAAGAAAGTTTGCAGATGAAACTAAATTAGGAGGAGTTGTTGACTCTCTCAAGGGTAGAGAGGCCTTGCAAAGAGATCTTGACGAATTAGAGGGCTGGGCAATCACCAATCACATTAAATTTAACAAGAGCAAGTGCCAGATTCTGCACCTGGGAAGGGACAACCCTGGCTATATGTACAGACTGGGGGATGAGAAGCTGGAGAGCAGCCCCGCAGAAAGAGATCTGGGGGTTCTTGTAGATGGCAAGTTGAATATGAGTCAACAGTGTGCCCTGGCAGTCAAAAGGGCCAACCGGATCCTGGGGTGCATCAAGCACAGCATCGGTAGCCAGTCAAGGGAAGTTATTGTCCCGGTCTGCTCTGCACTGGTGAGGCCTCACTTCCAGCACTGTCTGCAGTGTTGGGTGCCAAAATATAAGAAAGATATAAAAGTATAAGAGAGCATCCAAAGGAGGGCTACGAAGATGCTGAAGGGTCTAGAGGGGAAGATGTATGAGGAGCAGATGAAGTTGTTTTGTTCAGCCTAGAGAAGAGGAAACAGAACAGAGACCTCATGGTGGCCTACAGCTTCCTCATGGCAGGGAGTGAAGGGGGCGGCACTGATCTCTTCTCTGTGATGACCAGTGATAGGACCCAAGGAAACAGCACGAAGCTGCATCAGGGGAGGTTCAGATTGGACATTAGAAAAAGGTTCTTTGACAGGGTACTCAGGCACTGGAACAGGCTCCCCAGGGAAGTGATCAAGACAGCAAGCCTGCCAGAGTTCAAGAAGCATTTGGTCAACTCTCTCAGACATATGGTTTGATTTTTGTGTGGTCCCTTGTGGAGCTTGGAGTTGGCCTCGATGATACTTTTGGGTCCCTTCCAACTCAGTATATGCTATGATTCTATTTTGTGATTCTATGATTCATTCGCCTCAATTTTTATTAACAACAAATGAAGCCTTTGACAGCTGGGAAAGATGATCTGGAAGATTCCCATGTCTTTTGCAGTATATTCATGTTATTTTGCTTTTGTTAGTTCTGGGAAAGTTTTTCATAAAGCAATAACTCATGAATCTTGAATATACTGAGTGATTTCATTCAGAGGTTGATACGATGTTTAATTCACATTTATATCAAAATATGGTAGCATTCAAACTGGTTAGAGCAGACATGTCTATATTCCAATTTGTAAGCAACTCTTTTCTTCAGAAATCTGCAAAAGGTTTAATATATGTAAAGTTTTTTTTTCAGCTATGATAATTTAAAAAAGCAAGATTAAAACAGTTTATCATTATATGATATATACCAATGAATGAACAGAATTAATTACTGATATGATGAAAAGTCACATAAAACAATACAAAGTTTTTTCAATATATCCTTTCTCACAGAAATTTTGACATAGTTAATGTTGTCTGTTTCTTACATATTTTACTATTGCTTTTTCAAGACTTTGTTAGTGAAATATCTGAGAACAGTATGTGAAATTTCCTTACTCAAAATTTTGATGAAATTATTGCTAGCAAATAGTAATTCAGTAAATTAATTTTGAGAAATAGATTAAGGGTTGTGGAAAGCATTGTAAAATATTTATCTTCAAAAAATAAAATGTGGCCTTCAAATATTCTGCTTATTCCTGTCACCTTCAATGAGCCCTTATCTAAAATATTAAATGAAACTTGATAGGATTGGACCAAAATCCAATATTCTTTCTTGCCTTAATATCGTGCATTGTGGCTAATATAGTGGGAGATGTAATGGGTACATTATAATTGATGTCTCTGAAGTTTTAAACATGAATTTCCATGAATACAGACAGCAAAATACATGGATGTTGACTAGTGCTTATGCATATCATCAGCAGATCTGTCCCAGAGTAGAGACAGTAACAGCTGAAAGAGGTGAACTATTGGATTATGTGGGCAGATTTTATTTTTGTAGTACAGCAAGACAAAAAGATTGATAGTTTATGTGGAAAATTAATATACCTGGTAATCTGTGTGCATTATAATTGTAACAAGACTGAATCAGCTCTTTTGTAGTATATACAGTCTATAATCTCAATAAAATCATGACGTTAATGAGATATTTCATAGCTGTAGCATATTTGGGAAATTCACAATTCAGACATATTAGAAGATATTTAAAATCAGTGTCTGGTTGAAAATGTATTTCACAAGCATATTTTAGTATAGAAAGAGTTATCACTAAATCAAAGGACTCTTTTTCTTTCGAATCTGAGAACCTTCACTGTGGGGTTCTTACAGCTGTGTCAGCAGAGGTTGCTAGGAAGACCAGTTGGCATTAACATTTATTCCTTCATCTGTCTCTGAAGAGGGAAGACAGAACTCTGTATTGGAGCTTAGCACTAGTTAGACAGATTGTCTTAGTATTTGGTCCATCCTTACACACACTTCCAGCAGAAACTGCATCTCTCTGGTGTTACTTTACCATCTTATAGGATTTCCATTTTGAATTAGCTGTGGTTCACCCCACAAATCTTACTTGTTTGTCATCGCACGCCTATTCAGTGAGAAGTGGTAGTTGTATAAAAATAATGAAATAGCAGTTTGGTCTATTGGACTGTGTTGCTAAAGGCTACTGGCTAAAAGCACAAAGATGTCTATGAGGGAGATCCATAGTGTGTATATAATATAAGCTTCTGGTAGACTTCAACCCTGTTCAGTTGTAGTGGTGGAACAGAATCAGGCCATCTGTGCTACTCATGCTTGTGTGAGTGGTGTGTGATAAAGCACTGTTTTCTGTTCATGTTATCTGTGCAGCCAGCTGTGTGTTTGTTGTATATGTGCGTTCCTACATGGGGGTACATGCTCATCCTTGTTACTGCCTGGACTCTGGAAATAAGGAGCCACTGCAGCCCTGCCTCCTGATTCAGCAACCTCTAACTTGTGATATATGAACCTTCAGATTGATCATATACATGTTACTGGTAAGGAAAAAGACATATTTTCTACTGCAGGTGAACCTGACATGAAGTGGAGGTGGATATGTATCTTGTCATTGAGGAAAGAATTTGTGGTCTGGTTCAGCCTTTTTTTTTTTTTTTTTTTTTTTTTTTTTTTTTTTTGGGGGGGGGTGGGGGTTTTGTTTT
>VXAL01017793.1:40660-65342 GCA_013399475.1 Chauna torquata | reverse complement strand
GAACAGAAAAGTGGGAGGTAAATTTTGAAGGTAAAGAAATAAAGGTGAGAAAGAAAAGGGTGGAAGGAAAGGAAATAAAGATGAATGCCTTTCTTACATACCGTAAAACACAAGTCAATGATTTTAGGATGAAAGATGAGAGAAGAAAATATGAGAATAAAGGTGAAAAAATATGGGGAAATTCAGTACAATAATTCATTACAGTTCAGTACAGTAACTGGTGTAAATGATGCAATAAGGTTCTGTTGTAGTATTATCACCAGATATTACGAGAGCTTAATATTTTATATAAAATGGTAAATATAGTATTGAAAACAGGTGATGTCCAAGATTTTTATCTGAAAGAAACTAGACTCAACCTTTTTTGACTACTATTGTATCACTTGGCACATACAGAAGGCTTGTCTTAGAAGTCTTGTTAATTTGTTTATAGTGTGCTTACAAAAGAACATATACATGTTGACAGACATATTANACCTTTTTTCCTTAAAAAAAAAAAAAAAAAAAAAAACTTTGGGAGGCATTGGACCCACACAGGAGGAAGGTTTAAGAGGACAGAAATCATACTAAAGGCTTTCTTTGATTTTCCATATGTATTTCATTATCTTTTCTTTTCTGTTCCTTTTCTCTACCCATTTTCTTAGCTAATATCTAAGAGAATAATTGAAAGTTAAAGTTTTCAGGTAGTTTTGGAAGGGAATAAGGAAGATGAGTTTGCCTGAAACATCACCAACACATTGTGATGGAATTAAGGAAATGCCATACAGCTGCATCTAACTCAAGGATAGTCAATAATTGGGTAGCTATTTACTTATGTTTCCATGTTGCAAATGTGTTGGATCAGCTGCATATGAAATATTTCAAAGAATGCATGCAGTACAAAAGTCTGTGTGGTTACTTGACTCAGTTTACAATATTAGGCATATCAACGACAAGATACAGGGCTATTCTTGTAGAACTGTGGGTAAACTATGTATCAAATCACTATTTTGCAGTGAGAAGACTAGATATAGATACGTTGCTCTACCACACAATACAAAGGAAAAAAGGCAGAGTAATGGGAGTAGAACCTGACACAAAGAAAATCAAATCTCTGTATAATACCTTATTGTCTAACAGAACAGTACTCTTTCCAGCCAAAAAAAGGTGAAAGTGTTTAAATGTCTTCTAACCAAGATGACCTGTAGCTCCAGAAGACCTCATCATTTATTAGTATTTATTATTTGTTGTAGATGTCCTGGTTTTCCATTTCACATTTCTAGTGCTTTAGATGTAACCCTGCTTTCAGAAGCTAAGCATTTAATGTAACTATCATGTGGAAAGTATTCCTGATGTTACAGAAAATGTAGTGAACCATGTACTGTTGATACAGATAAGAATCCAGATAGGTATTGCAATGTTTCAAAAAATACTGATAATTTTATAAACCAGTTAATGAAATCTAGGATGTGCAGGTATAGGTCTAAGTGCCTGACTAGACAATTCCTTTGTAATTTTTTCATTGCATGAACTCATAAAATCAAAATGGAAGTTTCTAAGAAGTGGTGTTTCTATTTATTTATTTTTTTTCCTACAGATTACTAGTCCTGTGTTGGAATTCTAACACCTGCAAAATGAATTGATTTATAATTCTCCATTTATTAGGCATATATCTACAAATATTTGATAGAACTTATAGACTGTATAAGAACATGTATATGTTTTTCCAAAATGGTTTTAATTAAATATTTTTGCATGGTCATTGAAATAATTTCTAATGGGTAACATATCTTTTGTCATTTAAATCTATGTATCTATTATTTAGATGTATCATCTTGGGTACTGAATTTGATATTAATCACTTTTTTTTGAGAGATGAAAGATATGGTGCAATGTCTTATTCAAAAACAAAAGGAGAATTACCATAAGTACAAAAGAATAAAACAACAAGAACATAGCCTCTTAAAATGGCACTTTAATTAATTAATTTAACCTAGCTTGTAAGTATAAAAGTAATGGACCATAGATGAAACAACATTTTATGGGTAAACAAAAGAAAGGAATGTATCTACTGCTTTGTTGTATGACTTGAGCAAGTCAGATTATATTGTTAGTCTTCCTTACCAAATATCAATTCAATGTCCTACTTTGTTCTTATTTCTGTACAGTCCTACTTGCGTTACACAGTAGCATAGAGCTCTTAAGAAAAATTATGTTAATTAAAGGAGTACTTGATGATATGGAGATGTCTTCTGAACTGACTCAGTAAATACAAAAACTAACTTGTACACATACATATAATATTTATATGTACATCAGATATGTTCATTATTCTTTGTAAGCTCACAATAGCAACTTCTCTTTAAGAGCAAACTGTCCTCTGTTCACTGTTAGCTAACAGGCAGACATCAATATGAAGTAGAAGACATCTTTAAGGTTTACTCTGGCTTTTCTTACAGTATCTTATTTATAGGTCTGTGTCATTATTTAGATGATTTTGTCGGAAAGAAGATGCATTAATCATTGCACAGAAAGGAATGAAGTAGGGTTTCAATAATGTAAGAAGAAAATGAATCAAGTCTATCATGCAGACTGTAGTTTTGATATTTGACTATTGCACAATATGGTTCTCCTTCATCTCTGAAATGCTTATTGCTACTACTTAACACTTGGAAATCTTTACAAAGATTTAAGTTCAATAATATTAGCCCAGGCATTTAAATTGTTATGAGTTAAAAATGGAAGGATGTAGAAAATGAGGATAATCATATCTTTATAACATATTTTGAGAAATAACAGAAATATTATTTGCAATTAATTTTTTTCAGCAACACCATTAGTGCTTTTATAGTTGCAATTCTTGAATTTCCATTATAGACTATTTCTTTGGGTTTTGATATCTTGGTTGTTCAATGTGTCTTTAGGGTAAAATTTAATATGCAAGTAAGTTGATGTGCAAGATGTCTGTACAAAAGTAACTTTTGCAGAGCTTCTTATAAAACAGAATTTTTAATTTTTAATGGTTTTCAATGCTCCTGGTTTTTTTTTTTTTTTTTTTTTTTTTTTTTTTTTAATAAATGGGTGAAGTATTTTAAAACTGCAGTGGCTATCAATGTAGTAAAAATGAAATTATATCAACATTTCTGAATTCAATAAAATATAAATTCTNGAAACAGGTAGTAGGTGGGCCATACAATCAAAAATTCAAGTTGTTTCACTTGTTCTAATATTTCTGTTGAAAAGTATGATGTAAATATAGTGAAGAGGCAGTGCAACTCACTGCTCTAGGGCACCATTCTATAGAATCTTTAACTTTTTTTCTGAAGTACTTTTGACAAGAGCCCAAGCATTTCACAAAGGAGATCTTGTTAAGCCCTGACAGTTTTGGTATATGCAGAGTTCCTTTCAAGTTCTTCTGCAGAAATAAGCATGACTGATATATTTTATAGGTCACATTTTGGTAAGAAGTTTTCTTAAATATTTGAAAAAATTGTTGAAATGTGCTTCCCAAAGAGGCTGAACATTAGGAGTTAATAAAACTCAGTAGATTTTTAAACTGCTTACCAGAAATTTATGTCACAAAGATAACATAGAAGATAAAAAATCCATTCAAGTATTCTGAGGCATAGATATCCATTGCCGATTGGATAATATTTGGTCATTATACTGCATAAAAAGTAATAACTGCATACTAAAGAATGTGAATTATATAGTTTAGGTTGCACTAATAAAGTCCACAAATCTGTAAAACAGAACAAGTGTTCTATCAGCAGTGTTCACAATACTCATTCAAATAATGTTTAAAACAAGATATCTTGAAGTTAATTCTTTTCTGGGTTGATTTTTCCCTCTGATGTTCAGTATTTTTCAGTGGTTAGCACCTACAAACTGAGTTCATTATTATCTTCCAAAACAGGGTGTCAATTGTTGGTATATTTTAAAGAATCTTGGATAAATGAAACAGCCTGGATTTTTTATTCTGTATTTTAAATCTAATTCTTCAGTAACAAAGGTTATTGTAAGACTCCTTCAAAATTTATACAGATAAATCTGGTGTGGCCTGACTAGAAACAGATAAAAATGCTAAAGTGAAAACAACAATTAACCCTAGACTGGGGGAAAAAAAAAAAAAAAAAAAAAATTACTTGAAGTCCCAAATACAGCTACTTTCAAGAAACTTGTCCTGAATTCTATCTTGTGTAATACTACTTATTCCAACTCCATAAAATTTTAAATATTTTCCTTTAAGAAGTCTATCAGAAGCAAGGTACAGCTTTCCTTTTTTTTTTTTTTATCATTCTCTGACAAGACAAGAAGATTTTTTTTTTTTTTTCCTGCTCTGGCTGAGTAAAGAATTAGTGCCTGTAAGATGGACTCCTGAAAATACTGTCCATCCTGAACTTCTGTTGAAGCTACCACCAGGAAAGCTACAATGAGAGTCCACATTTCAGCTGTACTATGTTAGCAACAACTACCATTAATAGCAACAACCACCATGGGCTGCAGGTTGGCCCTAATACAACAGGCTATAAAGTGGTGTAGCTGTGACATGGGCTGCCCCTTGTAGACTGAAGCCTTATTCATCTCAGTGCCACTCATCTCAGTGGCATGACAGTTACACCTATTGGCTTGAGTACTTTCAGGATCACAGATCTCAAACTATACATAGCGCACAAAGTATATCCAATAAATGTCAAATTATGGTGCAAATAATTTAGAATTAATAAAGCATCCAAATGACTGAAAGAGAGAAGAAAATGGTATGATTGAGAGAGAGAACATAAAAATGAGCCAATTTATCTGGTAAACTGGTGTAATTCCACAGCAAATCTTTTAACAGATGTGAACTGTTTCAGCTTTTACATATTTTTAGCATAATCTGGCAAGCAATTTTTAATATGTTCAGGATTACTGAATAAAATAATGCGAGGCTTACTGATTAGGTAGTCATCTACATTAAAGATAGTTCCATTAAATGCTAATCTCTTCTGTTTCCAGTGTTAAATATTTTGTATTAAATAATTAACTTGTATATGTACACTCTCTTTGAAACATTGTATTTCTGTTATTAGTGTTATTATTGACAGCATACAAAACACTTCTTCTGGAGGTCAGAATCTTGGAAATTCTGAACCAACTACCTGCAGTTTAGAGAGTTTATAAGGAATTTAACTTTATTTTTTTCTGATTTGCTATATTTCATCAAAATTTTTCAAACTATTTCAATTTTACCAAAGAGTAAATTAGAAGAATAGTTGCCTAGAAAGAGCTTCTGTGATGCAAATTTACAAAACACATACACATGTATGTGTGTAAGTGTCCAACATAATGTTGGTGTGATTTCCTTTCTTTACAAATTTTTAGCTAAATATAATTTTTTACATATTTGTTTTCTTCTTTATAATATATGAATTTTTGCTGCACTATTTTTCAGTCTTTTCAATTTCATCTACCTGAAGCATTAAATAAATTCCTCTATTTATTTACAGTGCTAAATTTTGGTCTTTTTTTTTTTTTTTTTTAAATAGTCAAATTGTGACAGTAATGAAATAAAAGCAAAAAAAAAAAAAAAGTTGAACCATATTAGTAGATCTAATTAGTTCTCTTTTATCATTACACTATTTACATGGAATGTATAACATCCACAATATCAGAAATAAATTGAGAATTGTTGCATTATTTCTCCAGAAATAATATAAGGAATGTATTGGAGAATGGATTTCTGACATACATTTTAATACAGTTTGGTGATTACCTTTCCTCCACTTTAAATACTTTCTTTCTCCATAGAAATAATTAACAAAGGGAAATCATACTGAAAGTTCAAAAATTTTAAAAGTTTATTTCTGTAATTGTTAGTATTTTAAAGACACGCACAGAAGGTGCATGGGGACCAAAAATGCAGACAAAAATGGGTAATGACTTGATCAGCAGGGTAGTACTAATGGTCGCTGACACACGTACACTGTTTCTTCACCTGATCTGCAAAAATTTGTCATGTAGCCAATGGTCTAATTTTAGATACTGCTTTTGTAAAAGCCATTAAGGTCTATGGATAAAAGCAAGACAGAGTTTGTAGAAGGAGGCTGTAGTTTTTATATAAACAATATAGCTAGGAAAACAAAAAAAAACAACCAAACAAAAGGCTTGAGCAAACCTTTCCTAATATCTAAATTCAAGAAGAAGAAACTTCAAGCCAAAAATCACTGTAAGTTTAACTTAATTAGGTTAATAAATTAGATAAGATAAAGGAAAAGGTGACTGGCGGTTATAAAGTAAAGGGGGATGTTAAGGAAGGGAAAAAAAGAGATACATTTTCTATATGTTTATCAGTTTATGAGAAATTTTTAGAGCAACAAATAACAATTGTATGCCAACTAACTCCAACTTTCAGATGTATTATCACTTATGTTTTGGAAAATATACCGAGAAGGACCTGCCTGACAGGCTTTTCATAAACCAGATTATTTTAGGAGAAACATGCCAAATAACAGCACAGATAAGCTTAGGCCTTTATCTTGTAACTTACACATGCTGAAAGTGCATAAGTTTAATTCCCTTTTTTTTTTTTTTTTTTTTTTTTTTATATTATATACCNATTAATGAGACTCTTTCTATTGACTTTACTGAGCTTTGGATTAGACTAATGTTTCTGGTTAGAATGGATAGTCATTTTTCTTCCTTCAGTTAGTAGTTACAAACAGAGAAGAGGTCTGTCCTTACTGGACATATTTAAACACATTTTTAGACATTATTTCATAAAAAGATTTCCACAAATTCTTTTTAATTAAAGTGATAATGCAACTTAAGTTACTGGAAAGGTCAGAGCCCATAAAGACACCTGACATCACACAATGGAGATCACTGGATTTAGCATGCTGTTATAATACTTTGTTGTTATTGGTTCTTTGCTCCCTTTCTCTTGATTTTTTTACATAACTATGTTCATGATGGTGACAATTAGACATAACAGAAGTGTTAGTTACAGATAATTACAGGGAAGCCCACTGATTTTTCTTCTTTTCCATTTCTTAATTTCATGTGAAACTATTATTTATCATCAGCTTTTTTCCTTTATCCTGTCACCCCTTCTGTGCTGTCTGAGCAGTGGACACAACTCCAGTGGACACGACTTCCTAATGTGCCCTTCCTCCCTTCTTGAATGCATCACTTAAGCTGATGACTTACAGTATGATAAATTGGTCCATCTCACTCTCCATCCCCACAGCGAAAGCTCAAGTGCTACTTCTGCCAGTCATGGTATCATGCCTGCAAGGTGCTGCCAAGTCCCCCAGTGCCTTGGTAAGTAGTGACTCCCCACAGCTGTTCATGTGTTCAGGAGGAAAGAGAAATTCTTCTGTGATTCACTAGAAGAGACCTGCAAAGTACTTACTTTGATTCCAATAAAGGACCCATGTAAGGGATACGGGTCTCACATGCTTGTATTGAAGCACTGTAGAGAAAACACTAGGTATGAATGTACAGCAAGCCCTTGGCACCTGCACTGGTCAACTATGTGAGAGATTCCTCATCTCTAAGCTGAAGATAGAGGCTTTGTTCTCGGTTATAACAAACGAACTGACACCAGAGAGACACTTGTGAGGCATGATCTTAATTAGTGATCTTAATTAAAGACTAGAACTTCAATTAACAAGTGATGTCATCTAAACACTCCAGGATTCCAGAAACCTAGCAAAAAGATGGAAATGGATATTTCCAATAGAAGAAGTTAAAAACGTTTTGCAAACATTTTGTTGAAACATTCTTGTTGTGGTTTAGCCCTGGCAGGAAGCTAAGTGCCACACAGCTGCTTGCTCACTCTCCCCAGGTGGGATGGGGAGAGAATCAGAAAGGTAAAAGTGCCAGAACTCATGGGGTGAGATAAAGACAGTTGACTAGGTAAAGCAAAAGCTGCGCGCACAAGCAAAGCAAAACCAGGAATTCATTCACTGCTTCCCATGGGCAGGCAGGTGTTCAGCCACTTCCAGGAAAGCAGGGCTCATCACAAGTAATGGTTTCTTGGGAAGACAAACACCATCACTCCCAACGTTGCCCCTTCCTCCTTCTTTATCCCAGCTTTTATTGCTGAGCATGATATCATGTGGTGTGGAATATCTCTTTGGTAGTCTGAGTCGGCTGTCCTGGCTGTGTCCCCTCCCAGCTCCTTGTGCAACCCCAGCCTCCTCGCTGACAAGGCAGCACAAGAAGCAAAAAAATTCCTTGGCTCTGTGTAAACACTGCTCTGCAACAACCCAAAACATCACCACTATTTTCATCAAAAATCCAAAACACAGCATTGTGTGAGCCTCTACGAAGAAAACTAACTCTGTCCCAGCCAAAACTATGACAATTCTTCATTTCAGGACAAATCTGAGACTCTTACAATTATAGCTTTAATGTTTTATGCCTCATGCAAAAGATGACGTTTTTAGCAAGTCTTTGCCCTCTAGCACTGTGCTTTGGATACTAACTGAGTAGAGATTCAAAGGGATTAGTAACTGTTAATGCATCACCAGCTCCCTGTGTCAGTAGTGGTAGCAGAAACAGCAGCGTTCTTCATCCTTACAGTCTCATTGGAAAATAATTGCTGTTGGAGTCCTCTGAAGCAAAGTCCTCCAACAATCCTGCTTAGATATCTATAGCCACAAGCAAAATTCAGTCCTTAACAACATCCTTAAAACTTTGTTTCAGGTTGTACCACAAAACCTGTAGCATGGAACTCATCAGTGAAAATATGCCTGTAAGAAAACAAAACAAAACAATAACAAAACAACAACAACAACAAAACTATTATTTACCTACCTCTGCCTTATTGCTTAAAACAACAATAAAAACAAACACTGGAGCAGATTGTCCCAAAAAAAGCTGTGGAGTCTCATCCTTGGAGTTATTCAAAACATGACAACATTGCCTTGAGCAACCCACTTTAGCTGATCCTTCCTGCTCTAAGCACTGAATTGGACTAGATGATCTCCAAATCTGCCTTCCCACCTCAGTGGTTTTGTTAAGTGTTTATGACCAATAATTCATTTGTTATGCAAGTCAATGAAGTGGTATGAATTATGTTGTTGCCAGATCATCAACGCACTGTTTGAGATAATATGATCATTGTACACCCTTTCCCTCCCTTCCAGTTCACTGTTGGTATTTCTGTATGAAATAACAGTCATACAGTCACGTCCTACTATATTTTCCTTGATCACTTCTATATTCTTTTACTTCTTTCTATATTTTAGGTTTAAGACTGTGTCTATTATTTTTATATGCATCATGTCACTTAAGTATATGTTATATATTATAGGCGGACAAGAGAGACAGCAAATGAGTTTCTCTCTTTTGTGGTTCAGACTATTGATGCCAGGTAAAGGACATAATGCCCTAGTCAGAGCAGACCTCACCTAGGAGAACAATACCATATCTATGAATTTTTCTGGGTATCCATGAAGCAGTATGATGGAAAGCAGACAGGAGAACCATGCTATATGATAGTGTGTGCTGCTCATGATGCTTAGGAAGGCTATTCTTCACAAGTGCAATGGCTATAACCCATGTTTTCAAAAAAAATCTCTGTGTCTATTTAACCTCTATTTAGGGCTTGCACAAACTCCAAACAGTCTAGGATTATAAATATCCAAAAAAGGTGGTTGATTTATAAGCAAAAAAAAGTACAAATTAAAAAAGTATTACTTTACAGTATGTTTATATAAAACTATGTCAGGATGATAAATGGGCTTCAGGAAGCAGCTAGAAAAGTAATTTGAGTCCCAGGAACCTCGTTAATATTTTTTATGAAAGAAGTTTAAGCAGTAACTTGATCATGATTTGTACTTGTTTATAACAGAAGATAGTTTATCTGAGTACAATACAGCAAAAACTGCTATGAAAAATCTGAAGCTAGAGGAATTCAGATGACATATAAGGGAGCAGAGAGGGCCAGCTACTCCTAAAAGGAGGGAGATCCAGCAGCCCAGGGTGACCCTGTGCAGGGTGTACCCTTGCTGATGGGGCTGAACACAGAGGCAGAGCTGAGGACTGGTAGTTGGGCCCATTGACATGCAAGAGATGAACCAGGTCCAGCATCCCTCCACTAGCTCAGCTGAGAGCAAAAGGAGATGGGGTCAGGGACAGAGATAGAGACAAGCCAAACTGGGGCAGGGCAGGACTGGAGACTGGCACTTCTACAGGGTCTCTGGGACAGGGACTGACAGCCCTAGGCTGAGATTAAATGAGGTCATAGGTCCATAGTCAAGAGAGGGAGGTGAATCCCAGGTGAGGTTGTTAATGTCCCTTAGAGCTGTGACAAGACGCTGTGAATTCTCCACTACTTCAGTATCTTAGCATGATATTGGTATTGTTGTAACACAGGCAGAATGGGCACTGACACTTACTGTTTTTGTTTGTTTGTTTGTTTGTTTGTTTATTTTTCATATACATTGAGCATGATTCCCTTGCTGACAAAGCTT
Organism: Chauna torquata; assembly: GCA_013399475.1. Taxonomy (NCBI): domain Eukaryota; kingdom Metazoa; phylum Chordata; class Aves; order Anseriformes; family Anhimidae; genus Chauna; species Chauna torquata. Next base: position 54,900 of record VXAL01017793.1, on the reverse strand, counting down.
TCTAGGGTTTTATAATTCTGCTTCCCTTATATTAATATATATAATTAGAATAACCTTAATACCATTAAATATACGTAAATGGATACGTTTGCACCACTTTCAGATGAGAATTAGACTAATTTTTAAATGCAATTGTATGGAATCAATTCAGTTTAGAAATGGTAATGTCTTGTTTCCTATCTTATTGATCACACATTAGATAAATTCAAAGCTTTTGCTGAAATGCAAAGATGAAACCTTTGAACTGGAATTACAACTTTTTTGGCTAAGTGAAGTTCCTTGGCAACTCAGGTGAGACAATACAAAAGTTTCATATATTTTCTTTGACTTTGAAAAACATAAAACAGATACAGAACACCGTCAGAAGGCATAGAACCATAGTAATCATGATACTATGACTTTATAATACCTATTTACCATTATTTGTTGGATAAGACACTCTATTAATGTCTGCAATTTATAATGATGCTCCATATTCATTTTCCTTCTTTATTTTTTTAATGGTCTTAGGATAATTAGAAAGAATGATGATGGTTGGGAAGTTCTTAGTGAATACCTTTACACCTTCTAATGCAAATACCAAATAGCTGTATTTTATTTTAAGCAAATATTAATCAAAATCCAGGTCATACTCAGTTCATATTGCATGTGAAATCAAATGCCTATAATTCCCTATGCTTGAATTTCAAATATTCCTTCAACTCTTTTTTTTTTTTTTTTCAGGTATCCATATCCATATTTTAGGTAGTTAATGCTAATTTATGACAGACATGTATGGCTGATTTATGCCTAAATATACAGTTAAAAAGTTATGTTTATGTTTTTACTCTGTTTTCATTTGTTCTATTTACTCTACCAGGAACAATTTCTCCTTCTTCCAAATGCTAATCAGAATCTATTCCCAAGCACAGGTCTTATAAAGGTCTCTGTCGCTTGTTTATCTGACACGTTTCCTTTTAGCCTTCAAATACAAATTCTTCATTTCATACTGTCTTGGTCTTACTGTCTTGATTTTCTTGAAATTTTATGTTCAGCTACATGCATGCAATCTCATTGATATATTTAGTTGTGACTGTGCTTCTGAAATGAAACTGTTACTATCTATGCTATCGCTACATGACAAACACCATTTTAGGCATTCCTAAAATGCATAGTTACCTGTGTCTGAGTGATTCAGAGTGTTTATGCCTGATGTTTAGATTACAAAAGCTGTTGAAGGATGGAGAGAGGTACTTTGGAAGAGTGACTCAGTGCTACAGCAAGACTGATCAGTGGAGTTTTACCCAGTCAGCCATCAGAAATGTTAGCCACAAGTCTGATTTCCTGCTCTGAGATTCTTGCCAAATGAATGCCTTTTCCAACAGCATATGGCAAAAGAAAGAATAAGGACAAAAAGGTCTGTCGGATTTCACCTAGGACAGTGAATACCTAAAGATGTTATAGTCCAAGGAAATAAACCTGTATTGGGTATAAGTGGTATAGTTTTGGTAGCAAGGGGGCTGCAGGGGTGGCTTTTATGAGAAGATTCCAGAAGCTTCCCCATGTCAGGTAAGAGCCAGTTCTAGCTGGCTCCAAAAGGTACCCCCTGCTGGCCAGCGCTCAGCCAATGTGTTGCACCTCTGTGAGAGTATATTTAAGAAAGGGTAAAAAATATGCAACAGCAGCTGGGAGAGAGGAGTGAAAAAATGTAGAGAACAACAACCCTGCAGACACAAAGGTCAGTGAAGAAGGAGGGGGAGGAGGTGCTCCAGGCACTGGAGCAGAAGTTCCCTTGCAGCCCGTGGTGAGACCCGTGGTGGAGCAGGCTGTCTCCCTGCAGCCCATCGTGTACCATGGTGGAGCAGATCTCCATGCTGTAGCCCATGGAGAGGTCCTGCAGGAGCAGACTCTGGGCTGGTGCTGCAGTCCATGCAGGGGAGTGCACAGTGGAGCAGGAGGTCTAGCGGGAGCTGCTGCCCATGAGGGACCCCTGCTGGGGAAGTCAGTTCCTGAAGAACTGCACCCCATGGTACAGACCCATATTGAAGCAGTTCCTGAGGAACTGCTGTCAGTGGGAAGCCCACATAGGATTAGTTCGGGAAGGATGGCATCCTGTGGGAGGGATCACATACTGGAGCAAGGGAAGAGAGAGAGGGTAAAGGAGTGGCAGATGACAAAACATTATGGACTGACTGCAACCCCTGTTCCCCATTCCCCTGTGCTGCTCAGGGGGAGGAGGTAGAGTAGGGTGGATGGGCAGTGAAGGTGTTTCTAGTTTGCTTTTAGTTCTCATTGGTCTAATCTGTTACCAATAGACAATAAATTATACTAATCTCCCTTATGCTGAGTCTGTTTTCCCCATGATGATCATCACTAAGTGATCTCTGTGTCCTTATCTCAACCCATAAGCTTTTTTTATATCCTATTTTCTCCCCGTGTTCTGTTGAGCAGGGGAAGTGAGAGAACAGCTTGGTGTTGCTGAGCTACCTACTGGTGTGAAACCACAACATAGCCTGATAGAACAGTAGAGGAGTAGAAACCCATGGATGTATAGCAATATTTGGTACACTTTTCTAGTACCAAGTATTTCTGTTCTGGTCCCAAGTCCATAACTAAGCATACGTTTGAGTCAGTAAACGGTCAGAACCAAAAACAATTACATGCTAAACCACACCAAAAGAAATTCAGAGACAGTCATAGAGATAGTCTATCTTTTGCTTACTTCTTCATTGTTCCTTGCTGAGGAGAGGGAATAGGAAGGAGTATGTGGTTAAGAGACATAGAAGAAGTGAAAGATGGGCTTGAGACACCTTAAGAAAGGGATGAAAACTTAAGGGCAGTCTCCAGCTTTCTGCAGTGCTTTATGCTCATGTAGACAGGAGTGTTTCTCTAGCCTGTAATGTTAATGAAAGTAGCCATACCTAATGTGCTTTTTTGTTAAACTTGATATATTTTTGATAGGTTCAGAACATAGGAAATGTATTAGAACTGTCTTGGGAGTTTGAAATTTTCTTTAAGCTGTATCTGAAGGTAGCAGCAGAACTGAGGCACCTAAATGTTTAGTGAATCTATTAATGTTTTTTAAAAAAAATTATCCTAGCTGCTCTTCTCTTGCTGTTCTGAAATGGTAATGCTGGCTGAATTACAGACCTATCTGGTAAAAACATTAGTGTAAAGTTGGACTTCTTTTTCCCTGAGATCTAGCTGCTTAGGTTCCACTGACTTATTTTAGACACCTTACTGAGATACTCAGGACCTCAAGCATGAAACCATAAACACAATGTGATGTCATATTTGATGTCAAATAAGTGTTATTACTTTAAATCTCTTCTTATTGCCTGACCTGCGTGCCAAGCTGCAAGAATTTTCAGCTTGTCAGAACTTGTACCACATAACATACTGAACTGCTTGACATTTTCTATTAATTTCCAGCACAGCACATCCTGTTGTATGCATTCCCTTTTATACAAATGTAAGGGTTGTTTTTCAATTATTTAAAGGACAGCTGTGCAAACTAAGAATATGCATATAAGAAACAGTCCTGTTTTCCAGTTTAACAGAGCTTCTGCTCTACTGTCTAAAAAGCTCATCTTGCTAAGGTCATAGGTTGCCTTCTGTTGCCTCTCTCATCTCCCATCTTCCTGTGTGGTCAGAAATGTGTTACTTAACTCATTTGTGCTTCATTGCCAGAGAGAAAAAAAAAAAAAAAGAAGAGGAGTGAAAAAGAAACACTATTATACATCCCACAAGTTGGAAAGTTTGCATGGAACTCCATAACAATGCTATGCTTTGTGACTAAATGCTACCTAGTAATCTAATGAAGATTGGGAATGAAAAATTAGTACCTCAATACCTCTACTATCTTATTTGGCTTCTAGACATTTGCTAAGTGGTTTTTTGTTTTTTGTTTTTTGTTTTTTGTTTTTTTTTTTTTACGATTAAAGTAACTTTATTTATCTAATTTACTATTTACATAATTCATCAATAAAGAACAGAAGGATAAAATATACATATATATAATATATGGGACCTGAGAGAACAGCATGGAGCTGTGACAGAGGAGATTTGGGCTGGATATTAGGAAAACGTTCTTCGCTGAGAGGGTGGTTGGGCACTGGAACAGGCTCCCCAGGGAAGTGTTCATGGCATTGAGCCTGCTGGACTTCAAGAAGTGTTTGGACAATGCTCTCAGATATATGGTTTGATTTTTGGGTGGTCTTGTGTGGAGCCAGAAGTTGGACTTGATGATCCTTATGAGTCCCTTCCAACTCAGGATATTCTATGATTCTATGATAAAATTGAGAGAGATGTATGTAAAAATGAACTTGAAATGAGGTTAATGGGATGGACAAGAGGTTGATATGATTAAGACTAATCACATACTTCTGGTGGGAATATGTGTGTATATGCTTTACAGTTGCTCCACATGTAATCAATAAATTCAATGTTCTTCAGAAGATTCAGAGTTACTACTGTGCAGAAAACAATGGACAATGCATGTGTGGAAATTCCATTGAGCATGTCTGGGAAAGAATGGATTTACTGTGAGGACAGGCAGTGACAGCTTGGCTTAAAGTTCAGACAAACAACTTTTTTTTGAGAACTCTGGATTTGCATCAACACTTTGTAGGAGCTTTGTTTCTCACAGTATGATATACACATAAAATATATTCAGCCAGATTTCCAAGTTTTACTGCAGTCATCACCAGGTTTTCTGATATACACAGCTTTACTGGGGACAACTGACCTCTTCTGGTCACCCAGCTAAGAAAATCTCATTGTAAGGCAGCTCTGTTTATAGCAGAGTGATGAGTGTAGGAAAGGACATTTAGAGAACTTAAATTTAGGAAAGGCATATATATAGTTAAGCAAGAGCCTATTGCATTTTTCAGTTGGCTTTTCTGTGACATCATTGTTTTCTCTACATTATTCAGAATTGGATCTATACATTTTGTGACTGAAAAATGGCCAGTCAAAAATGTTTTGGATACCAAAGTATTTAATGGTTTTGTCATGATAAATATTAGTAATGACAGATTAGAATAAAATGTGAAAATAGTCGTTAGATTCTCATGTCAGAGGAAAAACAAGAAAGATAATTGAGTTAATACTGTAAAGCAGGCTTAAAGACTTCCTGCATGACATGTCCACAGTCATAAAAATGGCACACATTTATATGAGGTCTCTTTGGAACAAAAAGTGCTGATATTCCGCATATCATTTTAGACCATATATATATGGCTTGCTATAAGTGAAGACTGAATTGATTTATTTCAGGAATAACACAATATAAAACAGCCTTAAACTAAAGATGAAAATGTGTTCAGAACAACTGAATTCACAGAAGGAAAAAAAAAAGTTTTTTTTTTTTTAATAACTGTGGAACTATCTGTATTACAGCATCTGATCATTCCTTTAAAATGTTTAGTAAACCTTTAAATAAAATACTGGTTTAATAGAACTTGCTAAAAAGTAGATGAATTACACAGTCATCAGAGATGTGCATTAAAAATTTGACTTAGTCTGCTAATTAATATTTGAAACCTTAAGGTTGTTTCCATTTAGTAAATAATTAGAATCAACAGTTTGGGAGAAAACTCCTTCAATGTTTAAGCTATAACTGGTTGGCACTCTACAGTGTCAGCCTTTTACCTAACATACCGGCCAATTTCAGTTGACTCCTGCAAAGATTCATAGGCTATGTATGTTCTAGTAAAGAATCATAGAATCATAGAATTGTTTGGATTGGAAGGAACCTTAAAGATCATCTAGTTCCAACACCCCTGCCATGGGCAGGGATGCCACCCATTAGACCAGGTTGCCCAGGGCCCAATTCAGCCTGGCATTGAACACCTCCAGGGATGGGGCATCCACTAGTTCCCTGGGTAACCTGTTCCAGTGCCTCACCACCCTCTGAGTGAAGAATTTCCTTCTAACATCCAATCCAAATCTCCCCTCTTTTAGTTTAAAACCATTCCCCCTTGTTCTATCACTATCTGCCTCTGTAAAGAGTCCATCTCCATCTTTTTTATAAGCCCCCTTGAAGTACTGAAAGGCTGCAGTGAGGTATCCCCCGAGCTGCTTCTTCTCCAGGCTGAACATCCCCAGCTCTCCCATTCTTTCTTCATAGGAGAGGTGCTCCAGCTTCCCGATCATCTTCATGGCCCTCCTCTGGAACCCCTCTAACAGATCCACATCTTTCTTGCCCTGGGGGCCCCACACCTGGGTGTAGTACTCCAAGTGGGGCATCAGGAGGGCAGAGCAGAGGGGGACAACCGCCTCCTTCCACCTGCTGCCCTCACCTCTGTTGATGCAGCCCAGGACGCAGTTGGCCTTCTGGGCTGCAAGCACACACTGCTGGCTCATGTCGAGCTTCTCATCCACCAGAACCCCCAAGTCCTTCTCCTCAGGGCTGCTCTCAATGAGTTCTTCTCCCAGTCTGTACTCCTGTCTGGGACTGCCCTAACCCAAGTGCAGGACCTTGCACTTGGACTTGTTGAATCTCATTAGGTTCACATGGGCCCACTTCTCAAGCTTGTCAAGGTCCCTTTGGATGGTGTCCCTCCCTTCTGTTGTATCAACTGCAGCACTCAGCTTGGTGTCATCTGCAACCTTGCTGAGGGTGCACTCGATCCTACTGTCTATGACACTGATAAAGATATTAAACAGCACCAGCCCCCAAGACAGACCCCTGAGGGACACCACTTGTCACTGGCCTCCACCTGGAGACAGAGCTGTTGACCACATCTCTCTGGGTGTGGCTTTTGAGCCAATTCCTTTTCCACCTAATGGTCCACCCTTCAAATCGATATCTCTCCAATTTGGAGATCAGGATGTCATGTGGGACCGTGTCAAAGGCCTCACAGAAATCCAGGTAGATGATATCAGTCAGTCTTCCCTTGTTGACTGATGCAGTCACTCCATCATAGAAGGACACCAGATTGGTCAGGCACAATTTGCCTTTGGTGAAGCCATACTGGCCATCCTGGATCACCTCCTTGTCCTTCATGTGCCTTAACATAGCTTCCAGGAGGATTTGTTCCATGATCTTCCCAGGCACAGAGGTGAGGCTCACCAGTCTGTAGTTCCCCAGGTCTTCCTTTCTACCCTTTTTAAAAACAGGAGTGACATTTCCCTTTTTCCAGTCACCGGGGTCTTCACCTGTCTGCCATGACTTTTCAAATATGATAGAGAGTGGCTTGGCAACTGCATCAGCCAGTTTCCTCAGTGCCCTGGGATGCATGTCATCAGACCCCATAGACTCGTAGGTGTTCAGCTTCATCAGGTGGTCTTGAACCTGCTCTTTGCTCACAGTGGGAGGGACTTTTCTCCCCCAACCCTTGCCTAGATGTTCAGAGACTGAAGAGATGTGGGACACCTGAATGCAACTGAAGACTATGGCAAAGAACTTGTTGAGTACCTCAGCCTTCTCCATGTCATTTATTGCCCGTTCTCCCTTCTCATTTATCAGAGGAGGTACACTCTCCTTGGCCTTTCTTTTCTAGCCAATGTATTTATAGAATCCCTTCTTGTGATTCTTTGCATTCCTTGCAAAGCTCAGTTCTGTCCATGCCTTGGCTTTCCTGATCCCATCCCTGCACATTCATACATCATCCCTGAACTCTTCCCAGGCCACATGTCCCTGCTTCCACTGCATGAGCATTTCCTTTTTGCACCTTAGTTTGACCAGCAGGTCCTTGCTGAGCCATGCGGGTTTCCTGCCTTCCCTGCTTTCTTTCTCACATACGGGGATGGAGAGTTCTTGCGCTGTAAGAAAAGTGTCCTTATAGAGTTGCCAGCCCTGTTCAACTCCTTTGTCCCGAAGGACAGTGTCCCAGGAGATCCACTACGTCTTTAAACATCTGGAAGTTCGCTCTTCTGAAGTTCAGGGTCTTGACTTTGCTCTTTGCCAGGCCCATATTCCTTGAGGAATGAACTCAACCAGGGCATGGTCACTGTCAACCAGAGCGTGGTCACTGAAAAGAAAAGGGGCCAAGGCTTTTTTGATGTGTTAGAGAGCAAGTGATTCAGTATAATTCACCTCCATATGGTTAAGCTGTCTTCCATGGCAAAACAAGGTACCTTCATTCATGCTGCCTGCTTTTTGGCTCATCATTCTCCTGAACCAGACTCTGGTGTTATCTCGGAGATTGAGATTTGGCATTGGATAAATCATGTTACTGAGAGCTCTAACAATTACATAGTATGAATGTTTTTTCACCAGTCTTTGGTCTAGTAGAGCACCTGGCTCTGTTTATTTCATTAATATAGATGTTACTTTGAAATTCCCTTTGAATCAAGGAAGAAGTTAAGTACAATATTCAGTATTTGGTTCTTCAGAACATAGAATCATAGACTCATTTAGACTGGAAAAGACCTCCAAGATCACCCAGTCCAACCTTTAACCTAGCTTTGCCATGTAGCATAAAACATGTACATGTAGCATAAAGCAAGCCAAAATCACCTTCCTGAACTGCAATCCAAATCTCCCCCCACCCAACCCCAACCCCCAGCTCCAGAACACTGTGGGCTTTCTTGTCTTACTTTTTTTTTTCAGTTGTCTCCATATTTCTCTTGCTGCTTTTTGCATTGCTCCTATATTCAGACATATCCAGCTTTGTTATTTTTAATACCACATTATACTGAAATCTTTTTTTCCTTTATACTTAGTTTTTGACCAGCTTTGAACTCTGTTCCCATTTGTCGTTACAGCCATTGTTTCATCTATCTTTTTTTACAAAGAAGCCTAATCACTTCTTAAATATATTTCCAGTGAAGGATAGATTGCATATTCTCCAGTTTCAAAGAGCCTTGTGATTGCTTATAGCTCAGAGATATTCCTGCTGCTAGCAACCAAATTTTTTGTCGTAATACATAGTTGAATGTAGGCATCTCCTATGCTTGATGTCTTTGAAAATTGCATTTCCTGCTGAGAGAAGTCACTTTTTTACTACAAATTTCTTTTATGTGATGAAGTTTGCTTAAAAGCATCCAAGCACTTCCCAGAGGCAAGTGTTTAAAGGCAGAATACAATAAAAAATGAGAATTTCAACTGGCAGCTTCCACTGATGGAAAAAAAATTCTAATCTGTGGGTCCATACATCCTGGAATATTAAAAAGACTTAATCAAGGCAAACCAGGTGTAAATCAGGGCTGTAGTTCTGCAGGAACTTATAGGAAGACAGTAAAAAAAAACAAACCAAAGCAACAAAAAATCATAAAACTTTTCCTTTTTTTTTTTTTTAAAGAAAACTTGGCTCAAAGTAGGTATGTACAAAATTAGATTATATAGGAGCATTCCCTAAAGCACTTTCTCTAAGTCTGTAAGATTTGATGTTTGTCTTTTATAGTATGAAGAAAACCAAAGTGTTATAATTGTTTTAAGGACAATATAAAATTTTATCAACAGGCTAATCTACTTAATTCCTACTGCAAGTTATGTAAAGAACAAAGGATCATTACTAAGAAGAGTTTCTTAACTTTTCAGAAAATGCGAACTATCTTGCTGAGAGGAACCATTAAGGAACGCGATCACTGTGATACAGCCCAGCGATCAAATGCACAGGATCAATGCCATTGTGATCTAAGGTACCTTGATCCACAAAATTCCAGACAGCAATATTTCACAAGAGTGTGGAGGATATTTTCTGTATAAAAGCTCATTAAAGAAAACTTAGACTGCCTGGGAAGATTATCTAGATAACTTGTACTTGCATCAATAACACCTGCCTCACCTTGTGGACCCTATCATAGGTCAGAAGGTGCACAAATGATGAATTAAGGCATGTTAAACACCTGGATCAGAAATCAACGACCCATCCCCAAATAAGTCTTTTTTACCTGAAATTCAGGAAAAGAACCTATGTCTAGTGTTTTGAAATGGTTGTTTAAAAGTATTTCCAAGGCCAAAAATTAGAACTTTATGAGTCAAGGCTCTAAATTTATGAGAAAGTTTAAAAATAATGAATGAATGGATTAATGGATTGATAATGGCTTTTTTTCTATGACCTCTGGTTTTGGGTCTTCTTACTTATCTCTTTGATATTTCTCTTTGGACCTTCTTATCTCTTTGGACCTTACTTATCTCTTTGATATCTCTCTTCAGATCTTCTTACTTATGTAATTATCTATAATCTTCTACGAAGCTAAGGGAACAGCAAATTCATCTCAAAAAATTCTGCTGGAACAACGGAAATGTAAGTAATTAAGCAAAAAATAACAATGCTAATATCTAAAGGTTTGTTGCCCCAAAAGAAAAAGCAGCTACAGCACCCCTGTATGGTACCTACAATATGAAAATACATGCATATTCAGTCTTATTAATGTTTACTGTATAATCTCAAGTAGTTAGAATAGTCCTTTGGAGTCTAAAAAAGCTTTTTTTTAGACAAAAACATGGACATTAAACCTATTTTTCATAGTCCAGACCTCTTCGTTAATTTTCTGACAGATCTAGAGCATTAGTATGCTTATGATTCTAGCTGTTGTGGAATAGCTAGTCTTAGATTCAACAAGCTGGAGATCTAAAATAAGAAATTAATAGGTTTCCACTACAATGTTTCCCCATACACACTCATGTCATTCCTCTGAAATCTTTCTGTTAAAAATGGGTTGATAGCGTTTGGCTTCTTCTCTAAAATCTTTTACGCAATGTGAGATCAATAAACGTAAAGGTTGGATATTTATCCTTAGAATCAGAACTGCAATCTGCTTTAAGGGTTAACTCCAATTTATTACCCACTATATTTCTCAGCCGTATTCTGACTGGAACTTGCTTTTAGGAGACTGTGTAGCTGGTCTTGTAAGACAGCACTTTCTCAATGGTACTGCAGAGAAAATGGAGGTTTTCATTGATGTGTGGTCTTGGCATACACAGATGACATTTATTTATTTTATTATTTGCATTTAAAAAGTAGACATTATAGAAATAGTGCATATTGATTACATACAGAGATTTAGTGGAAAGTATTGTTGGGCAGGGTATTCTTAACTCTTTTGGCCTTTTCCAGATAGGGCCGATGACACCTCTTCTCCAGGACAGCAGTAGTCTAGCAATGCATTGGCAGCAGCTGATGGAATTTGGACACATTTGCTATCATTTGGCATTCCCCTCCAAGAGGCATCCAGGTGGTTTTTTTTCCCAAGTACTTACTCTGCTGTTCTTAACTTGCATAGACATTCTGGTATAAGTATCAAAAGAGATGAGTTTAAAAAAAAAAAAAAAAGAGTTTTGCATCTTCTCAATTTAAAAAGAAGTGACACTTCACACGTACAAAAACTAACCCGTTTTGTTTTAAAACAGTAGTGAAGATGTTTATTCCAACTAGCTCTATATAGATGCTGTTAACATTAGTATACTTAGAGATAAAACTCATTTTTTTTTAAGATAGTAACTGATATCTCACACAGCAGTTACTAGTTACCTTTCTTCATTTGAACAAAACCATTTAAAATGATGTTTTAATTGACTGAGAATTAGAAAATGTATAAATTACCAGAAAGTAAGACAAAAAAATGCAGACAGATACATTAACAAAATATTTTAATGGAAGTTCGTTATTTTATCAATAATGAAACATAATTTAAGTTGCTATTAAAAGATATCCAACATCTACAGATTTAATGAAAGTTGTATAAAAAGTAAATAATTGTAAGACAATCTATTCATATTCTATGTCTATAAGACAGTGATGAAAGTAAATAATCCCATTGAAAATATATGATTTTTTTTTTTTTTACCTCATAAAGTTTAACTGAAGTTTTACAGCTTAAATTTTGTCAAGGTATTTGAACATCATGTATCATCTTTAGTTGAATGATAGTCTTATTCAGCATGTTTTCAAGTATATAACTACACATAGTATCAGGATCAGAAAACCAACTAGCTATAAATTAAAATCCATGAATCAGCTCTTATATTGTTGCTTAGATAAAAGATGATATCTCATTATATTTTTGTCCCAACAAGGGGATTTCATAAGCTAAATCTAAATTTATCCTATCTAATGCCCAAATTTTGTTCTGACTGAAAATATATGCCACTCTCAAACAGATCAGACCTTTTAGGGAAAGTGATTTATTTCTTGATTAGGGTGAAGAGTGTTGTCTTCAGTGATATTGTACTTCATTTTTTCTACTTCATCTTTTTCTTTTTTCTTTCTCTTTTTTTTTTCTTTCTTTTTCTTTTTTCTTTTTTCTTTTTCTTTTTCTTTTTCTTTTTCTTTTTCTTTTTCTTTTCCCCTTTCTTTTTCTTTTTCTTTTTCTTTTTCTTTTTCTTTTTCTTTTTCTTTTTCTTTTTCTTTTTCTTTTTCTTTTTCTTTTTCTTTTTCTTTTTCTTTTCCTTCTTTCAGTTTAATGGCATATGCATTGCAATCTCCACCCCACGTCCTTTTGGGCAGGCCATAGGGTTTAACACTGCAATTAACTCCTCCCTGTGCCCTGGCGCCATGCTGGGCTTGTCCATAGGCCACAGTCCCTTAGAGGTGTACCTGCTCCATCATGGCCTTGTCCATGAACCACAGTCCCTTCAGAGGTTTACTTACTGTGTCGTGGACTTATCCACAGCCATAGATGCTTCAATGTGTGCATGGGATGGTAGGTCTGAGGTTTGCAGTTGGAAAGAATCCGTACAGTAAACAATAAGTACAACACAGTTTATCACTACTCCAGATGCAGTCAGTCCCAAAAACTGCAGGGGAAGCCCCAGGAGCCCTGCCAAGATGAGGGGAACCACGAGGCACCATGAAGCATCAGCCCATGGCCGAGGCTTGCTCCTACTTAAGGATGCAGCAGTTTTCTAATAACAGTTCACACATGTTCATGTCTTAGGTTTGTGGTTACAGCTGGTGGCCCAGTGAGGTCACTTTTACAGTAACCATCCTGTATGATTGGGTTCTGTGTCTGGGAATATTAATATAGATACTTAGGGGTCAGCTCGTATAAAGAATAGAGCAAATCAAGAGCATTGTGTGAGCTTGACCTGTGGCCAAGCAAGATATGGTTGGCTACTTGAAATATGCAAGAGAGAGCAATATGCAAGATGAGTCCTTGGCTGATCACATAACTTCTCACAGTGTCTTGCACAAAGGTTCGTATAAGGTGTACCTGCTCAGGTGCNATTTTTTTTAAGATAGTAACTGATATCTCACACAGCAGTTACTAGTTACCTTTCTTCATTTGAACAAAACCATTTAAAATGATGTTTTAATTGACTGAGAATTAGAAAATGTATAAATTACCAGAAAGTAAGACAAANGCCACAGATGCTTTGAGGTATTCTGGCATGGCCTTATCCACGGACAATGACACTCCAAGATGTACCTGCTGTGGCTTGGACTTCTCCATGGCCATGGGTTCTTCAAAGTGTCCATGCTCCGGAGTAGTCTTCTCCATGGCTACAGATGCTTCAGGGTGTATGTGGTCACACATGGACTCATCCACAGGTCAGAGTCCCTCTGACTCAAGTTCAGTCTGGAGTTCCAGCCTGTCCAGTACAGCAGCACAGGAACAGCAGCGATGCCTTGGCCATCTGCCAGCCAAGGTAGATGGCCATAGCTGTTATCAGAATGTTCCCAGGCACAACAAAATAAGATGATAAGGAGTACAGCAAATGGCAGAAGCAAAAGCAGCCACTAACAAGCACTGGACTCCAACATATAGTAAGGCAAGCAAGACCTGTCGCAAGCACAGGAGCCTGCCAATTAGCAGCTAAACTGCTATAACATCTATAAATTTGGTCCAGTACACTCCACACTGCAATCAAACCTGTCATCATCTCGAACCCTTCAAGCCCCATGTTGGGTGCCAAAAAGGACTGTCATTGTTCAGCCTCAGCAGGCCACTCAGTGACGTGCAGCTGCTCACTCACTTTCCACAAGTGGGATAGGGGAGAGAATCAGAGAAGAGTGAGAGAACTCATTGTTTGAGATAAAGAGAGTTTATTAGGTAAAGCAGAAGCTGCATGCACAAATAGAGCAAAACAAGGAATTTGTTCACTACTTCCCATCAGCAGGCAGATGTTCAGCCATTTCCAGGAAAGTCCTGCTCATCACACATAATGGTTACTTGAGAAGACAAATGACATCAATCCAAATGTTCCCCTTCCTCCTTCTTTACCCCAGCTTTTATTGCTGAGCATGATGCCATATGGTATGGGTTATCTCTTTAGTCAGTTGCGATCAGCTGTCCTGGTTCTGTTCCCTACCAGCTTCTGGTGCACCCCCAGCCTCCTTGCTGGCAGGGTAATATGAGAAGCTGAAAAG
>VXAL01017793.1:0-30535 GCA_013399475.1 Chauna torquata | reverse complement strand
TTTTTTTTTTCCATTTCTTACTTTTTGCAGTATGATAGGACAGCTAAGCACCCACTTACTCCTTTTTCCACTCCAAAAGTTTTATTTGGTCAATTCCTGAGGAGTTTACAGTTTTGTACAGGATTTTGGGTAAAGTAATGTGTCAATCTTCTGTGACCCAGCTGCTCAATACTTGAAAATGAGACACAACATATTCTGATTACATCTAGTTCTTCCAGATATAAAGCAGCCAGTTAATGTTGAATATATGTGGCTGTTTTGCTCTTTAACCATATTCAGTGATTCTAACTCTGGAAGACCTAGGAAATCTCTCAAAAGCCTGGTCTCAGACAAGGGTCCTGACATTTGTGTTCTTTTCTTCCCCTCCTCTTTCAGTCATGCAATAGCACATTCAAGAATACAAGATAAATAAATCTGAAGTTTACTCATGGGTGATTTTCTTGTGGGCAAACGATTTGTTATACCATAACAGTGATAAAGTCCAACTGTTTTACTGAAAATCTGATGCAGTCTAAGGCAACTTCACCCATCCAGAGGATATGTGCAACCTATGAAAAAGCAAAAAAAAAAAGAAAAAAAATTAAAGAGGTCCAATGTGCCCCAATGTGTAGTATTATATTTATGACACATATTTTAGTTTTCCTTCCTTGGCCTATGTTTCTAAACATAAAAAGCTAACATTTCTCTTCAGCATCCAGGATCAATTATATTGACAAAGGGCTGAAGGTTGCTGCCCTCTTACTTTAGCCACCTAGAAATATCTGTCTGAAAATATTGATGCCATTCACAGTAGTTTGTCAGGGGCATTTCTCAAGTGCAAATGTGTCATAAGGTACAGCAAAGATGGATATTATGCTGTGCTGCTTGTAAAGGATGTTGACTTGAACCACTGTTTGGAATGCTGTATCACAGGAAGTCTTTTGCTTAACTGGTAAGCTGTGAGGTCTTTAGAAAATTAGTTGAGCTTACAAGTTGAAAATTCACAATCATTAACACAACTGTACTGAGTAATAATAGACATATACATACGAATTCCACATCTTTCTGCAGAATGGATGGATTGGATTTGATATACTGATTTCAAAGTGACTTAATGGTAAGCTGGTCTGCTAAAAAAAAAAAAAGGTGAAAATTAATAAATAAACACTGAGAATAAAGGTAATTATACCTTCATGGAGCTGTTTTCTCTTTGACAATCATGATCAACTAAATCTAACATTTTGGTCATTTTGGTGGAAATGTATCTGTTTTGATGAAACTTGCTGTTAGGAGATGTGTCACAGATTCGAGGGAGCGTCTTTGGTCAGAATAGAAAACATCTGAATTAGTTGTATGGTTAATGCACTCATTTGGCTTCCCTCTAAGTAAGATATATATAGTTTATTCTAATCAGAAAAACACTTCTATGAAGTAGAGCATATTCAGCAGAAAGAAATCCAACCTGGAAACTGGCATTACCACAGTCTTGAAGGCATTTTATTTGATGATGGCAAAACAGTGAATGACACCTACCTTTTTCATATCTAAGTGAGTACCACAAAAAACAAACTAGCCATCAACCATGTTATAGAAAGTCCTTTTTTTCCCTTGTTTTTCATTAAAAGAAAGAAAAAAGACTTTGGAAGATCTTGGGATTTTGTTTGTTTGCTTGTTTTTGCTTTTTTTTTTTTTTTCCCTGATGTGGCATAGGGATGTGCCGCACCTCGAGTACTGTGTTCAGTTTTGGGCCCCTCACTACAAGAAAGACATCGATGCCCTGGAATGTGTCCAGAGAAGGGCAACGAAACTGGTGAGGGGTATGGAACACAAGCCTTATGAGGAGCGGCTGAGGGAGTTGGGATTGTTTAGTCTGGAGAAGAGGAGGCTCAGGGGAGATCTCATTGCACTCTACAACTTCCTTAAGGGAGGTTGTGATGAGGAGGGGGTCGGCCTCTTCTTCCAGATAACTAATGATAGGACTCGAGTTAACGGCCGCAAGTTGCGCACAGGGAAATTTAGACTAGACATCAGGAAAAACTTTTTCTCTCAGAGAGTGGTCAGGCACTGGAACGGCCTGACCAGGGAGGTGGTGGAGTCACCGACCCTTGCGGTTTTTAAGAGGCGCCTGGACAAGGTGCTACAAGATATGGTTTAGTAGCTTAGTGGGTAGTATTGGTGATAGGATGACGGTTGGACTAGATGATCTTGAAGGTTCCTTCCAACCTTGTGATTCTGTGATTCTGTGATTCTGTGATAGGAAATTTTTTTGTAGTATGTCGAAAAATAGTTTTGCACCTCTTCCAGTTATCACAGATCAAAGAGAATTATGGCTTCCCACTTGGTTAAAGACCCAGTTGTTTTGAAAGAAATAAGAAGTGGAAAGAAATGGTATGTGAAGAAAATGATAAGAACTTCAAGATTTGAAGTTGGTTAAGGAGAACTGTTGTAGGAGAAAAACTTCAACTTCTAAATTGAAGGCTAAAATAAATTAAACAGAACTACATCAAACTGGGGATATTCAGCTGCTATTCTTGTTGCTCTGAAATCAATTAGAACTGTGCAGAGTTGTTATAAAGGCAAATAAACACTATTTAGCACGTCAGTTCCCACATATCTAAGGGACAAGCCAGGGAAGATTCTGTGAGTTTATAGTGTTTTCCCTGAAAACAAAACAGAACAAAACAAAACAAAATGAAAAAAAAAGAAAAACACTTTTTCCTGTTGAAAAATTCCTTCAGAATCCCAAAGTAGAACAGCCGAATTAAAGGTTTTTTTTTTTTTTTTTTTTTTTAACTAGTTTTCCATCTACAGACCAATACACAAAGGAAAATATCAGTGAGTTACAACTAAGTACCAAAAAGGCCTGGTTCCCACAGTAACATCCCTAATATTTTCACAGTGACTGATAGCCTGAATCTTGGGAAATCATCTCTGGTACTTTATGAAGATTTTACTAGTTACAGAAGTATTATTTAGCAGCTCATGTCTCTTTATTTCTAGTCTCATGCTTAATTACCCTTTGTATAGAATAGATTGTTGTAGCACTCAGGATCTAGCTAAGAGAACAATAAGACAGAAGCTTACTTTGAAGTTCATTTATACTTGGAAATGTGACTCTATAAATGGTCCTGCTCAGTTCCATTATTATCATCCCTTAACGCCTTTTAAATTAAAGGTAATCAATCACTCTGTGAAAATCAAAGATGACTTTTTTTTGTCTTTTTTTTTTTTTTTTTTTGGTAAGTATCAGCCTTGCAAAATCCACACATATCAATAACATGAATAAAAGAGTAACCTAACAGACATTTTTAATTATATGGAATGAAAAGCAATTCAGTGAAACAAACAGCAACAGCTCAAACACATTAGTATCTGTTTTTTCTTTTCTTGTACCTCATAACATTATTGAAACATGAGTAAACAATTGGTTGGTTGCCAAAATAAAAGATGATAAAAAATAAACAAATAAAAAAGATAAAACAGGTGGATCCTGAAGCAGATACTCCTCTTTCCTTTCCTTGACAAAATGAATATTTATATATCTGTCCTCTCAAAATTCACTCAACTCAATTATAAATGTTTCATCTGTTATTTTAAAAATTTTTAACTATGCTTTTTTTTTTTTTAATTTTTGGGAATTTCAGTTCATTAGGTAAATTCAGTTTAGCCAATTAGTCAATGAAGATGTCAATTTGAAATGAATCATCATTTGAAATTTTATAGAGCTTTGAGCAAACTGGTCTAGTGAAAGGTGTCCCTGCCCATGGCAGGGGAGTTGGAACTAGATAATACTTAAGTGTCCCTTCCAACCCAAAACATTCTATGATTCCATGATTCTATGACACTATGAGTCTGAAATTCTATGAAATTAAGACATGATATGTCACACTTCAAAACACTAAAAAGGAACGTTTCTAGAAGGCCATATATCTCCATTGCAGAACTGTTATAATAATTTGCTGTGTGGGTGTACAAATAGGTTAATTCTTCCCAAAAGGGTATCTTTGTGCAAAAGAACTAACATGCTACTACATGGCTGTATATACTTTAACACAACTGGTATACAAACTAACCTATTCTACTGAAATAATCATGATTTACACTAACTTTACACACTTAAAATGGCTAAAAATTGGAGTGACATGGATTTGATGGATGGACCACTCAGTGGATAAGGAGTTGGTTGGACGGTTGCACTCAAAATGTTACTGTCAATGGCTCGATGTCCAGGTGGAGACCAGTGATGAGTGGTGTTCCTCAGGGATCAGTACTGGGAAAGGTGCTGTTTAACATCTTTATTGGTGATACGGACAGTGGGATTGAGTGCACCCTCAGCAAGTCTGCGGATGACACCAAGCTGTATCAAATTTATAAGCTTATATACTCCCTTCCTTCTCCACAAAGTGCGTGCCTCAGGTCTCACTAAAAGACTGGCATCTTTTAGTGAATTCCTAGGTGGAAACATCAGTCTCTCCAATTCCCGAGCACAGGGACATCTGTCTATGACTGCCTATGGGGTTGAAAGGAATTACCAGAATCAATGTACTGTCAAACATTCATCAGCCAGCAAAACTGAGGGCACAGCAAGTGGGAATGCTCCTCCTGAACACTGGAGTGGTTTATGACATCTCTGAATAAAAAATAATAAAAAAATAATAGTAATAAAAAAAAAAATCTCATGGAGTTGCTTGTTGAGAGGGTACATTTATTGCTTTTCTTTCAGATTTATTTATTTATTTATTTATTGCCAATCACATATATCAGTTTGCATATTTTCAAGAGGAACTTCACCTACATGCCCATATTTGTAATGTCACTATTGTAGATCTCATTAGTAAATCAATATTTGCCAACACTCCCAGACAGCTTTCATTGTACATAAAGTGTAAAACTGATATTGATATTCCAAAGATACCATTGGAGTGACAACTATTGACAGTACGATTGAGCATTGATATCGGTGCTACTGTATCCCCCTCTTTATTCTATCTTTTTCATAATCTAGGTTTAAAAATTAGAATATTTTCTAATACTCTCCACACTATAAAAAGGATATTAAGATACTTGAATGCATCCAAAGGAGGGCAACGAAGTTGATAAAAAGGCTGGAAGGCATGTTCTATAAGGACAGGCTGAGGATTTTTGGATTGTCTAGTCTGGAAAAAAGAAGGCTAAGAGGTGACCTCATTGCTCTCTACAACTTCCTGAAGAGGGGAAATGGAGATGGAGGTGCAGATCCCTTCTCCCTTTTAACTGATGACAGCATGCACGGGTACAGCACAAAGCTGCACAAGAAAAAGTTCAGACTGGATATTAGGAAATTTTTCTTTACCATGAGGGTGGTCAAACACTGGAACAGGCTTCCTAATGAGGTATTTGATGCCCCTTTCCTGTCAGTGTTCAAGAGGCATTTGGATAATGTGCTTAATAATATGCTTTAACTTTTGGTTAGCCTTGAAGTGGTCAGGCAGTTAGACTTGGCCGTCTTTGAGTCCCTTCCAACTGAACTATTCTATTCTATTCTATTCTATTCTATTCTATTCTATTGATTTCATGAAATTCATAAACACTTTATTTACTCCCTGTAACAATTAATAAAAGTACAAACAGAAGCTCTCTTGCCATCTTTATTACCAGTATTTTGATACCACTCTCAGACAGCTGTCAGTCTCCATGTCTGTTTGTACACAATTTTGTGTCTTTTGAGAAACAGCATCACACAATTCATATAAAGTTTTCATATTTTTTTTTTCACTTTAGCCATGAAATTTCTGTGTTTTTTTTTTCCTGTAGTACTTTTTAAGAAATCTCTTTATTTAGTGTAAATACAGTTTGGAATAATACTCTTCACTAAGACTATTTTTTTGAGATTGCAATTAATTCTGTTCTACCTAGGGGAAGGTTACCTACGCACCAAGCAGACAGCAGTCTTAGTTGGCTTCTGACCAGTCCCCCAAAAGGGAGACAGGTCAGGTAGTTTTTTTGGTTATAGAGTGTTCTAACAATAAGTACACTTCATTCTTTTATACTACCTATTCCCTTTTCATTCAAGATGTAAGGTAAATTTTCAACCATATAAATCTGAATCTTTCTTATCTGTATTTTTTAACTGAAATTAATTTTCTTCTCTTATTTTTTTCCCCTCTAATTTCTTTAACTGAAATTCAATAACATGAAATTCATTCACATGAAACTGTTGAGCATATAGATAACAAAACCACATATGAAAAGGATCATTTGTAGACAGAGCCACAGCTGACAATAAACTCTTTCTTCTCTTAGAATAATACTGTTGTCATGTACTTTGGTTGCAGTTTTTTGTTTGTTTGTTTTGTTACGTTCTGGTTTTTTTTTTTTTAGCTTTCCAGAAATGTACTGGTGATAGCCTGGGAGCTTGACAAAAAGCTTATAATAAATGCTTGTTGTTAGCAATCTAAAGCCCGAATATTAGATATACCAAACAACCAAATTTTTTGCTGTAACCAAGAAGAATTGTATTTTTTTTTAACACTTTGGAGAATCATACTATTAATTTGTCTTTAAAAGTGTCTGGACAAAGGCTTATTAGAATGCAGTGCAGACACTTTCAATGTTGTGAGCCTACAAGCATTGTCTTTGAACAGTGAAAAGTTGCAAATGAAATAGTATTTTTCTAAATGAATACTGTAAGTGTTACAGACATCTATGATACTATATTAGTGCTATGAATATGGCATAGTGATGACTCATCTAAGAACTGGTGACTCAATTTTTCTTTAAGTTAGACTGAATGGTTTCACTGATCTAGATTTTTTATGTTTGGTTTGCCTGATCATATATGCCTAAAATAAGCAATGCTCCCTTTCACTCTCCATTGCCATTCTCCTCATCTGGACTGTCTGTCATATTTAAATTAAAAAGCAGAAATAAAATGATGAAGCCTAGTTCATCTGCAATGCATTTGGATAACATAATTGTTGAAACAGGGCAGACATATTTATTTGCTTCCTTATGTAAGCTTCATTAGTAAATTGGATCAAGTAAGTCTGGATCAAATCAAGAAAGAACTCGTGTTTGACTGATGTAATTCTCTAGTAAGATACCATATGCCTTCTCTTTCCTAAATTTGCCAAGTTTCCTCTCCTTAATTATAACGGAAGTATTTACTGAGTGCCTAAAAAGGCTGTTCCCAGTTATTAGTATCAATATTTTGTCATGCTAAAAACTAGAACTGTTTTGATAACTTTGATAGAAGTTATCAAGTCGCAGTTAAATACTTTTGATAAAAGCATTTGTTAATACTTAAGAAAGTTATTTTATCACTATTATATTGTACTCTGACAGATTTTCTCCCACACCTCCAATCCTATAGAACAAATAGACAGAATTTTTAGAAGAATTTATTGTAACATAACTTCTCAGTAGTGTCAAAACACTTCATACTGGCATTTTCACTTTGAGAATTATATATTATATGTTAAATGATAGTACTAAAGTGAAATTTTTTTCATCTTATCTATACAAAAATGTTTTGACCTTATAAAAAAAAATGTTTTGACAAGTCAAAATGTAATACTTTATTTTTTTTGTTGTTTGTTTGCTCATTACACAAAAATACTGACATTTCATAATTTGGTTCCAACCTAAGATACAAAAATGAGCAGTTTCATCCAGCTCCATAAGACCTTGGCTTAATATTTATTTTAATTTATATGCCTTCTTTAGTAATATTTTAACAAACTCCTTGACATCTTTGATCCATGATGAGCTGCTTAACAGAAAACTCATAAATCACTTTCTTACCTTGCTATCATTCTCCCTTGCCTAACTTTGTAATTTTAATTGTTATGAAGAAAAGTTGCTATTTATGTTTTACATAAACTCTCAGCTGTAGATATTTCATTAGGAAAAAATCACATACAAACATCACTGTAACTGCACTGTTTGAGTAACTGCACTGTTTGAGTAATAGTTCAGACTTTTCTTATAGTTGCAATTCCTCATGAATTTGTCCTCAACAAAGAGTTTATAATATTCCACATATACAGTTTCCTCAAACAATGAAATGTTTCCTCAAACAATGAATCAATTCTTCAAAGAGTTTTCTCTCTGTTCTTCTCTCTAGAGCTTTGGCTGCTTTTCAGCCCCTTTCTGTCTTAATATTCCAATATTACTTCAGTGCTAATTTCCATTGATTTTTCTAAGCTCACTCTCAAACCCATGCAAGTTGATCTTTTGTCCTTCTTCCTTCTTACACCTATCTGGCTTTGCTTTTCACTACACTATGTCTCAGGTGTAAATCAGAGTAATTAGCTTCTGTCCTATTTGGCTAATTGCTGCATCAATCTTTCAAATTTATGTGAAGAAAACAAAAAAGAGACATAAAAATTGTGGAATATTAAAAAAAAAAAAAAAGAAAAGGAAAAAAGTTAGAAGGTCATTTTTCACCTTCTAACCTCAGTCAAATTCTGAATATATCTAATTTTTCTTGCTGTGAATGATATATTAGCTGTCCTTTTTGTTGTTGCTAAAAGTGGACACTTTTCAGGAAAAAAAAATAAGGAAACACTGCCATATATAGTCATTGGTAAACAGAAGTTTTGAAGTTTTATGAAGTTTTAATTAGTAACTGCTAACAATACAAATAAAGGGAATAAATGTAAACCTCTACAATATAAAACTTTCAGGTCTTTTTCTTTAATATCTTATACTCTGTACAGTTGTTTTACACCAATGTGATACAACTTTGTGATACAAAGTGATAGCAGGTATTTCCTGTTTAGTAGGGCATCCACTTATAATTCAAAGCACTGTGTAAATAGCCGGACCTGGAAGACTCTGGGAACACACTAGAGCTGTGGGAAATATTCTCTGAGGATATCTGCCATATCTGCCAGCAAAGCACACCAATGTGCTGACTGTTCTACTTCACACAAAAACAGTCACACAAAAAGTAGGAGACCTAGGTTAAAATCTTTTTGCAGTTGGATTTTATTGTCATCCCCCCTTTCTTGGAGAGTACCCAACCATCAGGTTACAGTGCTTTCAGACACATATTTCTTCTTAAAAATCAGACACCTTGCCTGGAATAAAAACAAAACAAAACAAAACAAAACAAAACAAAACAAAACAAACCACACACACAAAACAAACAAAAACAAACCAACAAAAAACTCTAACCAGGTTAGAAAGAGAAAGAAAGACATTATGTGAAATTTAGCTTGGAAATTCAGCTAGAAAAAGGGAGAGTTGGTTCCCATTGTTAATGACAGTTTTGCATAGAGAAGGAAAACTTCAGTTAGTGAGTTAGTGAAACAGAAAGAGCAGCAATCAGTAACACTCCCTGGACTGTAGGCTGCAATACTTTCAAGGGAGGTACATGATACTGTTCATATTCTGTGATATATGGATGAAATTAGAGTCAGGGTTTCTATACTTTGTGTTATTTCCCTTCTGCTTAGAGAGGAGCTGTTATCAATAGTGTACTACAAAAACTGAGTATTCAATGCTAGGAAGTAGTAGAAATAAGTCTTATCTCCATATTTACTAGATCAACGTGGTAGTAATTGAATATTGTTTTCGGACAAGTTAACCAGTTATGCAGGGTCTAACAGCTAGTTTCCAGTCCTGGAGATGGGAACCCTATTGGGGTCTTTATAAACAAAGCACAATTATACTGTGGAAAAATCATCAGTAGATTCTCATGAGATTTAGATAGCATAAGTAACATTTAGGTAAACTATGTCAATATTTAGATAATGTGTGTCTTATGTGTGTCTTTTTTTTGTTGTTGTTAAAGAAACCTAGAGCTTGTCTAAACTAATACATGCAGATGTTTTGCAGATATCCTGTTAAAATTTTCTGAAATTACTTCATTTTTACATTATTTAGTGTGGAATTTAGCTTAATGCTTTTCATCAAAAATAAAATAATTGCCTATGAAACCTATAGAAAATAAAACTTCTTAAGTCTTCATGCTTCTTTGCTTAATTTTAATAAGCATTTTTAGTGGTTTCCTGCACACACTTTATATAAACATTGTATAATTATGTTTAAAGTCTTTTATTTTTTCATGTCTTAAAATGTCTTTAACAGGTTGCCCAGAATGGTTCTGGACTCTCCTTCCTTAGAGATCTTCAAAAGCTGTCTGGACATGGTCCTGAGTAACCTGCTGTATGTGACTCTGCTTGAGCAGGGGGGTTGGACTAGATGACCTCCAGAGGTCCTGTCCAACCTCAATCCCTGTGATTCTGTGAACATTGCACACAACTAATATTTAAATATGTAAGTATTTGTTTGTTTTCTATTCCCCTTATTTGTGCTGATAAATATATCCCTGGTGTATATGGGATTTTACAGACAAATATTAAAAGATAGGAAATTGCTACTTAAAGTGCCACAAAGTCTTACTTACTTAAAGTCTGTTCTAACCTAGATGATTCTACAATTCTATGATTCTAGGGTAAGCATGCAGATAGCTATCCCTGTCCCATGGTCAGACTAACAAGTTATCACGATGAGAAATTTCTGGACCCTGTGGAAAATTTCTGGACCCTGAGGAAGTGGAAAAGTAGCTGGCCCAACCTGACCTGGGCCTAAGCTACCATGACAAGAAAGGTAGAGACCACAGAGATTATGGGAAGGGAATATCAGGAGCTGAGTATAAGCAAAAGCTGCCAAAAAATAGTGAAACAGATGCTGGTTTGTCAAGGAATTGCCCTCTAAAAAAATTAAATAATAATAAAAAAAAGTGTAAAATCAGCAAAACTGGAGCAAATGGTGAAAAAATATTAATGGGCAAGGATTATTTATCAAGGAGGAGGAAAAAGGGGAAAAAAAGTGCACTGACTATAAGCCAGAGCAAAGTATGTGCTTGGCGCTGACTGGAGTTCCCTGGCAAGCAGCTCTGGCCTGACCAGCACAGCCTGGAGCAGAACAATAAACCTATTCTAATCACAACACAGGTGTCTGACTTGATTTTTGCAGTCAGGGCATTTGGACTTTTTCCCATGACATGGCTGATGGGACACCACAGAGAGGACAGGGAGAAGAATGAACTACCTGCCTAACAGTCTTTTTTAGGACCTCACAGAAAATGAAAGATCTTGACAGGTCCAGCTTAGAGGTCAGATATTTAATGGAAAATACAGAGTTTTTATTTTTCCATGCTAAATCTCTTCAATAAAAGTTTAAGGATAGAAAATTAAATTGATCAAATTATGACTGTTTCATGACCTACGTACCGTGAAGTTCAGCAATATTTTGAGGGTTACATAAGACTAACCTGTTCAAAGGCCGTGTCCTTTTAGTATGAAAGTGGTTGTATTTTTTTTTTTTTTTTTTCCTTCTACAACTGTGGAAGAAGGATTTAAATACTCTGACACATATCAAAGGACTTCAAAAAGAAACTCCCTTAAAAATTATTTGTAATTCCTTATTATAAAATAATTCTGTGTTGAGGCTGATGTGTTCACTTATACTGATGAGAGTATAAGAATGTCAAGTGGACTAAAATTAAATCTCCAGGTGTTCTTTAATTATTGGTATTACTACGTTTTGTAGCACCTGAAAAGTTTTTAAGCTGATAAGTTCTTTGACATTACAGCTGCAATGAAAAAGGAAACTGGATTCCTCTGAAGTTTGCTGCCACAGCTGCATGTCTGTAGAAGTTCTGCACGATATACCATGATGCATAGACTTATGTTTAATATGGTTCAGAGGAACATCTTTCACAACCAGCGTTTAGTTCTCCTGTTTGTGTAAAAGACTTCCAAGAGCTCCTTTCCTCTGTAAGTCACAGCCATTATTCGTTCGCAGCCTGGACCTTTTAATATATTAGAGTAATGATAGTTCTCTGAATGCATACTACTGAACTGGTCATTTAACAGCGCACACTTCACTGTATTAATCATAAAGAATAACATGTTTCCATGCAGTGCTGTTTTAGAAGAAGGATATTTTGTCAAAGTTTAATCACTTGCTACTAAAGTTTGGACTATAAATTGAGCACTATTCTACTGAAACATTTATGAGGTCTAAAGCACAGCCTCGTTCTTATCCTGTATCCTGAGAACAGTCTCATGATTTTTTACACTTCTTTTGTGAAATACAAAGGTTAAGCGTGACTTAAAAGATGTCACACTCAGAAATACTTAGTGTGGTAACTATTTGGATTTGTTCCCAAATAACATATTTAAGAATAAAGAAGCTTAACTAGTCTGATTGGAAAAATAACAATGGCAATGCCTTCCCTATAATCTGTCTGATCCCCTTCTGTATTCAGCTTTATACATATATCTGCCAGCTTAGTGACAAACCTCAAATCACCATTTTGTTTCCTGTGTCAGTACTGTGGCATCAAAATATTTATAAAAAAGTGAATCACAGTCTATTCTGTCCATATAATCATCAGGATTGTTGACTAAGTTCTGCATAGACCATTTAGCATCAGGAGATGCACTGAACAAAATTCAGCTTGACTGAATAACTCCAGGCTACAGACATCAAATAGATTTTTAAAAGGCATGTGATAGTTCCAACGCTTTGCACAGGTTAAGTCAGAATGTTTGGATATCATAGAACCATAGAACTAGCCCTCAGTTTTGCTGGCTGATGAGTGTTTGACAGGACATGGATTCTGGTAATTCCTTTCAACCCCATAGGCAGTCATAGACAGATGTCCCTGTGCTCGGGAATTGGAGAGACTGATGTTTCCACCTAGGAATTCACTAAAAGATGCCAGTCTTTTAGTGAGACCTGAGGCACGCACTTTGTGGAGAAGGAAGGGAGAACCATTTACAAACTAATTTATTCTCACTTACCTACTGGGTTTCTCTATTTAGAGAACAAATTGTTCTACTTTATGTTCATATAACATATAGCCTTTAAAACTTTGGAGTTCTTTTGTTGTTTTGGGGTGCCAGTGTTAAAGTTGGAACCCAGTTGCAGAAGTAGTAATGGCAGATTGGATGTAAGCTTGAAAGTACTGTTGCAGCAAAGAAGACCAGCATGGTTACTACACTACTTACCTATCAGAAAATGAAAATCATTTTTTGTCTTTGAATTATTCAGTCTGACTCCCTGATGACTGATAGCTTTTTCATAGAATCATAGAGTGGTTTAGGTTGGAAAGGACCCTTAAGGATCATCTAATTCCAAAACTCCTGCTGTGGGCGGGGTCACCCTCCACTAGACCAGGTTGCTCAAAGTCCCATCCAACCTAGACTTGCATGCTTCCAGGGACGGGATATCCACTACTTCTCCGGGCAATCTGTTCCAGTGCCTCACCATCCTCATAGCAAAGAATTTCTTACATTTATCTAATCTAAATGTACCCTCTTTCCATTTAAAGTCATTACCCCTTGTCCTCTCACTGCACTCCCTGATAAAGAGTCCCTCTCCAGCTTTCTTGTAGGCCCTCTTTGGGTAGTGGAAGGCCGCTGTGATGTCTCCCCGAAGCCTTCTCTACTCCAGGCTGAACAACCTCAACTCTCTCAGCCTGTCTTCATAGGAGAGGTGTGTCCAGCCCTCCGATCATCCCTGTGGCCCTCCTCTGGACTCGCTCCAACAGGTCCATGTCTTTCTTATGTTGGGGGTCCCAGAGCTGAACACAGTACTCCACGTGGGGCCTCACGAGAGTGGAGTAGAGGGGGAGAATCACCTCCCTTGACCTGCTGGCCGTGCTTCTTTTGATACATCCCAGGATATAGTTGGCCTCTGGGCTGCAAGCACAGATTGCTGGCTCATCTTGAGTTTCTCATCCACCAACACCCCTGAGCCCTTCTCCTCAGGGCTGCTCTCGATCCATTCTCTGTTCAGCCTGTATTTGTGCTTGGGATTGCCCTGACCAGGTGCAAGACCTTGCACTTGGCCTTGTTGAACTTCATGAGGTTCACACGGGCCCACCTCTCAAACTTCTCAGGGTCCTTCTGGATGGCATCCCTTCCCTCCAGCATGTTGACTGCACCACACAGCTTGGTGTCATCCGCAGACTTGCTGAGGGTGCACTCAATCCCACTGTCTGTATCACCAATAAAGATGTTAAACAGCATCTTTCCCAATACTGATCCCTGAGGAACGCCACTCATCACTGGTCTCCACCTGGACATCGAGCCATTGACAGTAACATTTTGAGTGCAACCGTCCAACCAACTCCTTATCCACTGAGTGGTCCATCCATCAAATCCATGTCACTCCAATTTAGAGACAAGGACGTAGTGGGGGACATTGTCAAATGCTTTGCACGAATCCATGAAGATGACATCAGTTGCTCTTCCTCTATCCACCAATGCTGCAACCTCATTATAGAAGGCTGCCAAATTTGTCAGGTATGATTTGTCCCTAGTGAAGCCGTGTTGCCTGTCACCAATCCCCTCCTTCTTTTCCACATGCCTTATCATAGCTTCCAGGCGGGTCTGCTCCATGATCTGGCCAGGCGTAGAGGTAAGACTGATTGGCCTGTAGTTCCCCTGGTCTTCCTTTTTTCCCTTTTTAAAGAAGGCGGTTGTGTTTCCTCTCTTCCAGTCAGTGGGAACTTCACTGGACTGCCACGACTTCTCAAATATGAGGGACAGTGGCTTAGCAACTTCATCCACCAGTTCCCTAAGGACTTGCAGATGCATCTCATCCGGTCCGACGGACTTGTGCACCTTCAGGTTCCTTAAATGGTCTCAGACCTGATCTTCTCTTAAAGAGGGCAGTTTTTCATTCTCCCAGTCCCTGCCTTTGCCTTCTGTGACATGGGGTGTGTGGTTAGAGCACTTGCCGGTGAAGACTGAGGCAAAAAAGTTGTTGAGTAACTCAGCCTTCTCCATATCCCAAGTAACAAGGTCTCCTGTTTCTTTCCGGAGAGGGCCCACAATATCCCTGCTCTTATCACTGATGTATCTATAGATGTGCCTTTTTGTTGCTCTTGATGTCCCTGGCCAAACTCATTTCTAACAGGGCTTAAGCTTTCCTAACCTGATCCCTGGCTGCTCAGACGATTTCTCTGTATTCCTCCCAGGCAACCTGCCCTTGCTTCCACCATCTGTAGGCCTCCTTTTTCTGCTTGAGTTTGGCAGTTCCTTGTTCATCCATGTAGGCCTCCTGACTTTTTGTCTGATTCCTCTTTGTTGGGATGTGTTGGTCCTGAGCTTGGAGGAGGTGATCCTTCAATATTAACCAGCTTTCTTGGGCCCCTCTTCCCTCCAGGGCTCTGTCCCATGGAACTCTACCAAGCAGATCCCTAAAGAGGCCAAACTCTGCTCTCCTGAACTCCAGGGTAGAGAGCTTGCTGTGCACCCTCCTTGCTACCCTCAGGATCCTAAACTGCACCATTTCATGGTCACTACAGCCAAGGCTGCCCTTGAGCTTCACATTCCCCTTCAGCCCCTCCTTGTTGGTGAGAACGAGGTCCAGCACAGCACCTCTCCTCATTGGCTCCTCTGTCACTTGAAGAAGGAAGTTATCATCAATGCACTCCAGGAACCTCCTGGATTACCTGTGCCCTGCTGTGCTCTCCCTCCAATGGATATCAGGGTGGTTGAAGTCTCCCATGAGGACCAAGGCTTGTGAATGCAAGGCTACTCCCATCTGTCTGTAGAGGGCTTCACCCACTCAGTCTTCCTGGTTGGGTGGCCAGTAGCAGACTCCCAACATAATGTCACCTGTCCCCACCCTCTCCTTAATCCTGACCTATAAGCTCTCTGTCACC
Organism: Chauna torquata; assembly: GCA_013399475.1. Lineage (NCBI taxonomy): Eukaryota > Metazoa > Chordata > Aves > Anseriformes > Anhimidae > Chauna > Chauna torquata. The sequence continues at coordinate 14,883 of VXAL01017793.1, read as the reverse complement.
TCCTCACCCATCCCCAGACCGAGCTCCATACATTCCAGCTGATCTCTGACATAGAGGGTGACACCCCCCCTCATCTCTCCTGCCTGTCCTTCCTCAAAAGCCTGTATTCCAGCACTCCAGTCATAGGAGTCATCCCACCATGTCTCTGTGATGACAGTAAGTTCATATCCCTACAGGTGTGCATAAATCTCCAACTCTGCTTGTTTATTCCCCATACTATGTGCGTCTGCATAGAGGCATTTAAGTTGGGTCCCCGAGGTAGCTGATTTACTGGCCAGATTGGCTGGAATTCTTTTGTGCTGCTCTTCTGGTGCTCTCCTGACAGTCTGTGACCCTTCTCCAGGCTCCAAGCATCTATCACTGACTCCTACCATCAGACTGGTAGGAGTGGGTTGGCAACTTTAGTTTAAAGCCCTCTTCACCAGTTTGGCAAACCTATGACCAAAGACACACTTCCCCTTCTCCAACAGGTGGAACCCATAAGCTCCCAGTAGACCAGGTTTCTCAAAGGGAGTCTCATGGTCTAGGCAGTCAAACCCATGGTTGTGGCACCAATCCTGTAATCATTTATTGATTTGCCAGATTCGACTATTCCTTTCAAATCCCTTCCCTTTTACTGGGAGGACTGATGAAGGGAAGCGATTTGAAAGGGCCATATGATTTGTGCTTCACTCCATTTTGGTCACCTGTGCCATTTACCTTCTGAGGCTTGGCGCCTGGCATTCTTCAAGTGTTCTGGGAGGGATTTATTTGGTTTTTGAATGACTAGCTTCAGGACTGCTGGATCACCAGTATGTCTAAATGCCATCTTCCTTCCTTCCTTCCTTCCTTCCTTCCTTCCTTCCTTCTGTCCTTCCTTCCTTCCTTCCTTTCATCCATTTGCTTCAATGTGCACTGAACTCAGCTCATCCAAAGCTCAGAAGCTAAGCCTAAATTTGTTGTAATTTGAACAGATGAGTTCTGGGAATCATTGTGAGACAACAAATTTCAAGCCCACAATGCCGTTTTTATAGTCACTTTGAGACAATGTCTATACTTAAAGTTCAGAAACTCTTAGATATAATGAGCAAACTAATCCCTGAAGACGTTTCATTTATTTCTGAAGAGTTGTGCCAGGTGTAAATCTGGTGAGCATCTCTCAACAAAAAGCAATACTTGAAGTATGTAATATAGAATAAGATAACAGAATAGGTTCTGACTAATGGAGAGCTTACTAAAATCTACTAGCATCTTGGTAATGAAAACATCATGCTGTGGTGATGCAACACCAGTAAGTAGCTAAGCTCCATAATGCTGCTCTCTCTCACTCCCCTTCCTCAACAGAACAGGGGAAGAAAATACAATGAAATAAAAGCTCGTGGGTTGAGATAAGGACATGGAGATCATTCACCAGTTACCATCAAGGGCAAACCAGACTCAGCATAAGGGAGATTAGTATAATTTATTACCTATTGGTAACAGAATAAACCAATGAGAACTAAAAGCAAACTGAAAACACCTTCCCACCCATCCACCCTCTTCTATCTCCTCCCCCTGAGTGGTGCCACAGAACTGGGAATGGGGGTTGTGGTCAATCTATAACACTTCTCTGCCACTCCTTCACCTTCAATCTCTTGCCCTGCTCCAGCATGAGATCCCTCCCACAGGACGCAGTCTTTCACAAATTGATCCTGTGTGGCCTTCCCACAGGCTGCAGTTCCTCAAGAACTGCTCCAATATGGGTCTGTATCATGGGATGCAGTCCTTCAGGAATGGACTGCTCCAGCTTGGATCCCCCACGGCTGCAGCTTCTGCCAGACCACCTGCTCCAGCATGGTCTCCTCTCCACAGGTTGCAGTTCTGGCCCAGAGTCTGCTCCTGTGTGGGCTCTCCATGGGCTGCAGCCTCCTTCAGGCCATATCTACCTGTTCCAGTGTGAAGTCCTCCATGGGCTGCAGGTCCCTTTTGAAGCCAGCTAGAACTGGGTCTTGTATAACATGGGACAACTCCTGTACTCTCTTCACAGAGGCCACCCCTTGCATTGCCACTGCTCTGCTATCAAAACCTTGCCACATAAACCCAATATATATGCTATGAATTAAAAGAAGTATTAGGGTATAAAAAGAAAGTGAAATCAGTATTCTACAATGTATTCTGACAACTTATTATTGAGCATCACCCCATTCATCAGTTCATTTTTTTTCTGTTTTTGTTTTGTTTTGTGTTTTCTTAAAGAAATTCAATAAAATATTATCTCAAAAAAACCTTTTTTTTTTTTGTCTTTGAAGTTATTTTGTATTTTTTGTTGATACTTGACCTCTCTTTCTGGTCTCTCATTATACAAATAAATGACCACAAGATAAAATGTTAAATCATAAATTAGATTAAAATAATAGTTGAATACCAAGTGTAAAAATTATTTGAAAGATTAGCTCAAAAAAGGGTCTAGTCACATATCTGTTATAGAAGAAAATAAAGGAGAAGAACTAATTATGGTCCCCAAACAAGAATAAATGGTTACACGTAGAAATTTTTCTGGAATAGAGAATTTCAAATTAAGATAGAAGTAATGTAAATTAAGATACAAGGATTCTGTGGGATGGGTCTCATGCCATATGTTTACAAAATTATTAATTTGGTGTGTACAAATATATAACATTTCCGGGCCTCAGTCTATTGATATATTCAAGATATCTGGGTCCATCCTCCAAATCTTCATTTCCCTGCTATCTCAAAGCTCATCAGCAGAAAGTTGCAAAGGAGGAAAACAAGAAGAACAGGAGGAGTTGCCTGGCACAGGTCTTCAAATTGTGTGTTTATGGTATACATACTCCTATACACTGTTTGCTGCAGAAAGCTTATGACTACATTATTTAGAAAGCATATAATTCACTTACTGTAGAAACACATCAATCAGAGATCCAGAAGTAGCTCTAGTAATACTTGTTGAATTACAAATTTTTCTTCTTTCCCTCAATTGCAGGTGCCCACATCCAGCAGATGGTTAACAAAATGTCCCAATATTTGCCTGAAATCCTGGGAATGCTGGTGAAAGGCTCTTCCCCAAAATATTATTCCTGACCACGTTTCTGTTAGGAGGAAGAGGAGTATGCCCTTGTTATCACTTTGCTGGAATGTGGGATTTCCATGTTCAAAGGTGATCCATCCAAAAATGTGTGAAGAGGGCCAGACCACATGCAAGATGGCCTCTCTCCACATATCTGATGACCAGTAATCATAGTGCCACACCATACAACCTCCGAAAATGGAATAGAAAGGAATAGAAAGGAATAGAAAGGAATAGAATAGAATAGAATAGAATAGAATAGAATAGAATAGAATAGAATAGAATAGAATAGAATAGAATAGTTCCAGATGGAAGGGACCTACAAAGATCATCAGTTGTCAGACTACTTCAGTGAAGACCCAAAGTTAAAACATACCATTAAGAGCATTCTACAAATGCCTCTTAAATATGGACAGGCACAGGGCATCGACCACCACTCTGGGAAGCCTGTTCTAGTGTCTAACTACCCTCAAGGTAAAGAAGTTTTTCCTAATGTCCAATCTGAACCTCCCCTGACAGAGCTTTGAGCCATTGCCATGCATCCTGTCACTAGATACTAGAGAGAGAAGATAAGCACGTCACTCTCCTCTTCTCTTCAGGAAGTTGTAGAGAACAATAAAGTCACCCCTCGACCTCTTTTTCTCCAACTTTAACAATCCCAGTGTCCTCAGCTGCTCCTCATAGGATATGCCTTCCAGCCTTTTTATCAGCTTCTGGATGCATTCACATATTTTAACATCCTTTTAAAACTGTGGAGCTCAGAACTGAACAGAATACTCCAGGTGAGGCTGCACCAATGCTAAATACAGTGGGATAATCACCTCTTTGAACTGGCTGGCTATGCTGTGTTTAATGCACGCTGGAATATGGTTTGCCCTCTTGGCTGACAGGGTGCACTGATGGCTCATACTGAACCTACTGTGAACCACCACCTCCAGGTTCCTTTCTGCATGGCTGCTCTACAGCCACTCATCTCCTAATCTGTCCATCATTATGCATTATGCCAGATGCTCAAAGTAACTGTCTGAGCTGACTTCAGTCATGGAAGTTTCTCTGCAGTGCTATGATGCTCTTTGCTGTAATAGGTAGTCAATGATAGAGGCTGCAATGTACTGACTTTAATACACTGCTTTCTATAGAAAAACACTTCCTCCATACTTCATCCTCTGTGAGAACAGAGCAGGGAAGAGATGAATGCATTGCTTCTGGAAGATTCCTGCTCTTTATGGGGATAGGGACATAGGTCCTATTCAATATATTAATGCAGATTTCCTGGGTGTTGGCTAATATAGACCTTTACACACAGAAAATGTGATATCCCTTTTCTACTGCCCCTGTCCACAAACTGGCAGCCTGCATAAAATATGGAATTCAGGCATGGTCTATGCTTGAATTCAGCTCAGGCGTCTGAGATCCGAGCATCTTCTGAGGTTATAAAACATGGCACTATGATTACTGGTGAATTCACCTGCATGGATTCAGGGTAGTAGCAAGACTATCATTTTCTTCTGTTTTTCATAGCTGAGTAAGAAGATATCTGTAGCCAAACTTTTTTGAATGCTGCTAAGTTTGGTACAAAAAGTGCAAGTGATGGCAAAAGGTTTGAGTCAGCTTTTAATTTAACCAGAACAGGTTACCTATCTCTAGCAGAAGTCCTTTCAAGAGCTGGCTAACACAAAAGCCAAAGAGAAAGATAATTTTATGAAGCAAGGTATGATAGACTCATGTAGGCAAAGAATTTTTTCTCCCTCCTTTAATGTGCTTGTGACTTAAATTAATTCTAAGAACTCAAATCAAGTACATTGCATTTGGTCTTTCCCTATGTTATAATGGCTCTTGAACTTTTCTTTCTAATGTATGACAGTGGTGCTTTTAGTATGCAGTTACAGTAAATGGAAACATACATTTCCATTTTTAAGCCTCTAGCAGGACTTTCTTTTCACACAGCAGCTCACCTATTGAATATTAATATCATGCTTGGTAATTCAGAAACACATGGTGAATTTCCATTTTCTGTAAATGTCTATTTAAGAAGTATTTAATATTCAGGCAAAGAGCTTGGATTCTATACATACAGTTATACTTGGAGTCTGAATGACTTATTAGTGAGGTGCAGTGACAACCAATACCTTTACATCCATTTTTGTAGAATGTTGCAAAATGCTGGTATGAGATTTTCCATTATTTACAATCAATATTATTTTTCAAAATGGTAAAACACCCTGTTGCTCATATACTTATATGATTCTCCTATTGAAACCTAAAGCATATTAAAGAAAAAGAAAATAATTTCAGTTCTTGTTTAGCATTAAAAGTACCAACTATTTTTTCAGTATTTCTGCATGCAGTTTTAGCAACTGCACAGTTTTTACATTTATCTTTCTTTAGATAAAACTTTTGTATTGGAAATACATTAAATTCATTGATACATTGCTTCAAAAATAAAATAGTTCTTAAAAGCTGAGCCAGACTCACAATTTTCTGCATTTATATTCTTTTCTGTTGTAAATACTTGTTCTTCCTTTTTTAGTTCTTCCTTAAAATTCCAAATGAAATTAGGGGGTGATATTGTCCCTGGTCCAAATCAGAACAGGCACAGAGTTATTTGGAGCTAGGCTCATAAAAATTTCTTCTCCTCTTTTTAAATAACTGTTACCAACAGTTGCGACTAGATTTGCCTTTTAGTCAAAGTCAACGGCTTTATAACATTAAGAATGCAATGGATATAGTTCCTGATCATTTTCCCTAACACGATATCTTCAGTTCAGCCTTAACCTTCCAAACCTGCACATCTTTCCTCTTCTTCCTCTTTTCCCCGGCTTTTATTATAGTCTCTCATTTCCTTATGTCATACATTTAGCATGTAACTGAATCATATCCTCATCTTCAAAATAATAACACTAAAAAAAGAATTGAATGAAAATACCGGTAAGAGAAACATGACCATAGCTCCCTTGCTAGTAAATCTGTTCCTATACTATAAACCATCCTCTGCTTTACTTTTCTGGTCCCCCAGGATGAAAAACACCACAGAGGTTGTTAAATATTTTCCTTGTTCTTTGTCTGTATGATCTGTTGTACAGTTACTTTTCATCTTCGGATGCCTACAGGCAGTCTGGTGATAAGGTTTGGGAGGAGAGTACCATAACAAGTTCGCTGTGCTGGGTTTGTTTTCATTAGAGTTTGCTTAACATAAAGCATTATTAAATGGCTAGTCGACCAGCCAATGATATCTATAGGTATAGATGAGGAAGAATAAGAGTAAATCTTATAAACTATGCTGTATTTTAACTCTGAACATAATTTGCCAATTAACTTTAAAATGAATATTTTGCTGGCAGAACCGTGGGAGAGGTATTGTAAGAGAGCTCATTATATTCATGATTTCTCATATTTACTGCTATTAACAAATGTTTTTTTATTTTTTCTCCTTCTAACTGACTTTATCTGCATTTTGACAATATTTGTCTTTCCTCTTTGATCCAAAATATTGGAATGAAATAAAGACTTTTTTTAAAAAAAAAAAAATGATGGAAAAGTTTACATTATATTATCTATGATGTCCAATATTTTTTGCAAACTTGTTGACAACTTGAGTAAACTTTTAAAAGTAAAACATCAATGTGCATACACTTTTTTTAACATCTTTTTTTCACATGTTTGGTAGAGATTGGAAACCTTTCCTTTCATTTTTAAACTTTCTGATGAATGTTCCTCCTTGAGGAATGGATTCCAACCCCTTTTCTGAAATGTGTACTACATTTTGATAAAAAAATAAGTTTTGATAAGCTTTTTGTGAAAGTTCCATTTAGATGAATGGCATTTAGAATATAGAATAAGGAAAAATAAATAAGAACTGAATGTGAGATTACACAACAGCAGTTGCAATTTACAGCTACAGAAATGCATTGAATATGATTTTAGTACCCTAAAAACCTCCCTTATCATAAAAATTGAACTGAAATATGCTTTTTTTTTTTTTAACATATTTCAGTTCGAAGCAAAATTCCAGTTTTTTTTTTTTTTTTTTTCTATCAGGTTACTGTGAATATGTAACCCTATTTTTCTCTCAGAAATAACCATGACACAAGAAATCTTAGAATTTAAAAAGTGGCAGACAGAAACTAGCTGGCACCCTGTAAGTTAACTGGATAATATATTATTTCTACTACTGATGTCCAATTCAGGAAATATAGATGGTCTAAGAAAACTTTCCACATCTTGTTTTTTAAATAGCTAAAAATTATTATAGGAAAAGCAATTCTTGTGTGAGAACAGTCCGGTTCTGATGCCCATATTTGATAAGATTTTTAATACTGGTGAAAATACAAAAAACTACAACATCAAGTATTTGAGCTGCAGAAACATAATTTCTAATAAAAATATAAGAAATCAATATATTTATTGTATTGAACGGAAATTTATGCACTAACTTAATGTGATGGCTTTACCCTGATGGGCCGCCGAACTCCACCACAACCTCATCAAAGGAAGAGGGGGAGAAAATATGATGGAAAACGGCTCAAGGGTTGAGATAAGGACAAGGAGATCATTCACCAATTACCATCATGGGCAAAACAGACTCAACATAGGGAGATTAATGTAATTTATTACCTATCACCAGCAGACTAGAACAGGGAGAAACTCAAAGCAAACTAAAAACACCTTCCCCCCCATCACACTCTTTTACCTCCCCCCCACCCCAAGCAGCACAGGGGAACGGGGAATGGGGACTGTGGTCAGCCCATATCTCTTTGTCTCTGTCGGTCCTTCTTGGTCACTCTCTGCTCCCCTGCTCCAGCGTGGGTCCCTCCCATGGGATGCTGTCCTTCCTGAACAGATCCTGCGTGGGCTTCCCACAAGCTGCAGCTCTTCAAGAGCTGCTCCAATACGGGTCTGTACCACAGGGTCCATCCTTCAGGAGCAAACTGCTCCAGCACGGGTCCCCCATGGGTGGCAGCTCCCACTGGATCACCTGCACCTGCGTGGGCTCCTCTCCACGGGCTGCAGGTTTGGCCCAGAATCTGCTCCTGCAGGGGCTCTCCATGGGCTGCAGCCTCCTTCAGGCCACATCCACCTGCTCCACGGTGGGCTCCTCCATGGGCTGCAGCGTGGAAATCTGCTCTGCCGTGGTATACCATGGGCTGCAGGGGAACTTCTGCTCCAGTGCCTGGAGCACCTCCTCCCCCTCCTTCTTCACTGAACTTGGTGTCTGCAGGGTTGTTTCTCACTCCTCTTTCCCAGCTGCTGTTGCATAACAGTTTTTTCCCTTTCTTAAATCTGCTCTCACAGAGGCACAAACAACATCACTCATGGGCTCTGGTCTGGCCAGCAGCAGGTCCCTTTTGGAGCCAGCTGAAACTGGCACTTATCTAATATGGGGCAGCTTCTGGAATCTTCTCACAGAAGCCACCCCTGTGGCCCCCCTGCTACCAAACCCTTACTATGTAAACCCAATGCACCTGATTAGCTAATGCATATATAACAAGGAGATACCTTGTTGTAAAGTGTCAGTTTAATCTAGCACAAAACCTGATGTTAAGTTAAAAACAAACAAACAAACAAACAAAGAAAGAAACTAGATATACTTAAATATTTGTAACATTGGTAATAATTAATATAGATATTATTTAACAACTGAAAAGCTAAAGGAGGTACAGGAGTATGAATTGCTATCTACATGGAATGGCCAATCTGCTCCAACACAGCGTACATCTCAGACTCCCAGTAGTGTATTATGTAAAATGATATTTGACACAGATAATTTGAGCTAATGATTCTCATTCCTTGATTTACAGTAGTTTCTTTTGCTTTTAGGTTCTTAGGACACAGTTGGTTCTTGATTAGTGAGCAATATTTCAGCATATTAAGAGATTGAAAGAAAAAACTGATGACTTGCAGGATATGATGTCCTCTGTGTGAAGCATCTATAGTGTGTTTTCCTGCAGGGAAGTCTTATTATATCTTCAGCAGCATTTAGGTTGTGGCAGTTTCAGCTTAGATTGATTTTTTATTAATTAGTTAATTTATTTATTTTTCCACCTTTCTCTGGCACAAGCCTGTAGAATTTTATTTCATATATGAGCCCTGATACATCTCACCATGATTTTTTTATTTTTTTATTTTTTCATCTGCAATCTCTGTAAGACCACTGAGGAGCCAAAACTAAGTCATAATGTCACTGCCCTTTATTAAATGGTATGTTTCTCAGACAGAAAATAGCAGTGGTACCATGTAACGTACTTTGACAGTTGACAGGTTAGTGGGTAGTATGCAGAGGGGTTCAATTTCCTACCATACTTTTATAAGCTCAGAATGGTCTGTTCAAGAATCTGCCTCCATAGAAATTAAAATATAGGGACACAGTCAAAATACCAGTTCTTAAAAAGGAAGGAAGGGCCCAAAAGTGTATTACAAATTGTCACATATAGTTTTGGGGTTCCCATTCTTTTTTCTTCAGGTTGCAAAGGTTAGATTCTGCTCATTATGCTTGTGTAATTTTTCCCTATACACTGCAAAACATTTTAGCCTCTGATTTTCCTTATCTGTATCTACAAACAGAATATAAGCTCCTTACTTTATACTACATCATAAATCAACAGAAGTGTTCATGAATGAATAATATTAGCCTCTGTAATGGGAAATATTGGTGTATTTAATATGTCCACTTCGGTTTTCCAGAAAATGTAATAGAGTACTAAGAGAAAAACTAAAGCTCCTCATTATTCTTTATAAACCACACAGCTATTTAAAGAAAGATACGTCAAGTTATTATGCCAATATTGTTAGGGCTAGTGTAATAGTTTGTCAGCAGTTCCACTGTAAATCGCTGTCTTTCCTGAGGCCTAGAATGTGGTTGTAAAATTATGTCTGCTTAAGAACTTAGTGCACCTATTTTTAAAGAAAAAAGTGCTCACATTTTGAAAGCATCTTTATTTTTGTATACCTGCATGTTCTTTAGGAGTTGCTACCGTTTTAACTACCTCAGTTGAAAAGGGAAAAAGTATTCCAGCACTAAAAACTGTGCAGAAGAAGTCTTATCTTACTTTTGCAAGGAAATTCTTAGAAGGTAGAGTTTGCACAGTACTCAATTAAACTGCTCTGCCAGATTATTTTGCTATTGACATCAAGCAGTGGTTGGCAAAATGACATATTATTGCCCTACAGTGCATATGTACAAGCCTAATTGATATACACGTATTAAACCTGCTATTAAATTGCTGCATAAAATAAATAAATAGTGTAAAAGAACTATTATATCTAGCTTAAATATTATGCTACTCAGAGGATGTAGTGCTGTAGAAAATAAATGATTTGGGAATATCATTGATCACTCCTAGTTAATGTAATGGATTCTTTGGAGGAAACTTTCATCGGCAGTTAGACTCTGAGCTCTTTGGGAAGTTTGCCTAAGGCAAATATTTTGGGGCTTGAATTTCTGCCCCCCCACCCCACCCCAATGGATACCAAACAGTAAGTTGTTCTGTTGTATGTTAAAAGCTATTAGGTTTTAACTTCCTGTCAGGGTAATACAGTTGGAATTACCCAGAGTAATTGTGGGTTTCACAGCAACTATGAAGAAGTATATTGAAGGTCTGATTTGGAGGACAGATACATTTCTGAAAGGTCTATTAAAAGGACTAAGGTATACATGTAAATGTAGGAGCCGTATTCTCTCTTCTATATAAAAGATTATTTTGGTAATATTAAATATTTGGTCAATTTTAATTAATTGTATTTTGACAAGGATGTTAAGGGTCCCTAACAGGCTAGTGTTTGTCAGGAACATTCATTCAATCATACTGTCACATTCTGGCCAATGAGTTAGGAATGGATGCTATTCAGCTGACAGTCTGAAAGTTTGATTTCTTGTGACCTAGCAGGAACAGACACGCACATCAGAGACTCCTCCAAGAAAGAGAATTTCTAATTAGAAGAGAGAACAAGCAGTTATAAATTTTCTGAATCTAAGACAACAGACATCAGGTTTTGTTTTTTTGTTTCTTTCTTTCTTTTAGGTATACTTAAATTTTACTTTTGGTCCCAAGGGAGCATGTTTTCAAAAGAAATGCCATCTATTATCATGGTAGTACTTCATGGATTTGGGAAATATTTATAAGATCAGTTCCCTATGAAAAATATGTATTAAACATGTACATGAGGGACAGCACACACTATAAAACAGAACCCATATTAATTCCATTTACTTGTAGTAAGCAATACTTCTGTATGTAGTCTATCTCCACATTTGTTTTCTGTTTGCTGTAACTCTCATGTCACACTATAAAATTGCTCTTGATATTAACGTAATGATGATAAAATAGGACCTATCTTCCAAATGAAGACAGTGTGCGTGAGTCTTTTTACCAACTAATGTGAATTGAACCTTCTACTAAAGGAACTTAGTCTGGTTTGACATAGTGGATAACATGGACAAGCATAAAAAGGGATCTCACTGGGACAATATTTATTCTGAAGCACTATCAAAAGTGTGCTAGAGGCAACCTAAAAATCATTAACAGAAGACTTCCAAATCCCTTAGCTATGGACAAACAAGTTACGTGTTGATCATGAAAGTTATCAGTGATCTGTGCATGAAAACCATACTTAGTACTCTGTGCAGCAGCTCTGATCAAAGCAGGGAAAACTACACATTTCATGTGATTGTCTAGATCTATTGATGGCACAATGATATATGTATTCAATAATTCATCAACAAGCATTAAGCAGATATTGTCTTTTGCTAAAATGAGCAGAGATTTATATTTTAATAAAATACCATTAAATCTTCATTAGGTTAGCATACAGAAATATTACCCCATGTATGATACTTCTAAAAATGGCTTCACAGTGGTAAATATCTCTTGAATGTATTTTTATATATTGAAATAATAAGAAATAATTATGGGAAAGGAAAATAGAAAAATTAGAAAGAAAGCAAGTGGTGAAGGAATGATACTGTGTGTGGTGGGTTGACCTTATGTGGCTGCCAGATACCTACCCAGCCGCTGTCTCATTCCCCCTCCTCAACATCTCAGGGGGAAAATAAAAAGATGAATAATCTTATTGGTCTAGATAAAGACAGGTACATCACTTAACATCCTGGACAAAATAGACTCAACTTGGGAAAAATCAATTTAATTTATTGCCAATTAAAAGTAGAGAAGTACAGTAAGAAACAAAGACAAAAACTAAGACACCTTCTCCCACCCATCCCCTTTTTCTCACGCTCAGCTTCACTCCTATAGTCCCACGTCTTCTACCTCCATCCACCCTGAATGGCACAGGGGGATGGGGAATGGGAAGTTACTGTCAGTTCATAACATTTTGTCTCTGCTGTTACTTCCTCTTCAAACTTTTTCCCTGCTCCAAAATGGGTCCTCTCCATAGGCTGCAGCTTCCTTCAGGGCATAATCCATCTGCTCCAGCATGGAGTCCTCCACAAGCTGCATGAGAATATCTGTGCCCTGGGGCACAGAGGGGAATCTGGCACCTGGAGCACCTCCTCACCCTCCTCCTTCTCTGACCTTGGTATTTGCAGGGTTGTTTCTCACTTTTTTTTTTTTTTTTTTTCCTCACTCCTCACTGACTGGCAGTGTTTTGCACTTTCTTAAATATGTTATCACACAGGCATCACCAACTTGGCTGATGGGTTCAGCTATCTGCTGTGGTGGGGGGCTGTTGGAGCTGGCTGGAACTGGTTGTGTCCATATAGGAGCAGACAGATGCTGACAGCAGTTTGATGGAGCATCAGTGCCAGAGCGAACTGCTCCTACTTGCAGTTATTGGCAGACTAACAGTAATGTGGTAGCAGTAATGTGATAGTTAACATATAAAGAACAGAACAATGTGGAGTGCAGAAAATTTTATTAGAGCACACATGGATGATCAACTTCAGGTCCCCCTAGAAGAAGGCTGAAGAAATTCCACTGCAGCACACTATTTTCAACATGTACAACATGTACAGACTCAAGAAGAATGGGATTTCTTATACTGGAACCTGATCTTCCAAAGAAAGGTATGAACTCCACAATTGTCTGTTAAAAAGAAGTGCAAAAAAATCTCTAGGAAATGGCAAGAGTGGGGAAGGTCTGCTGCCAAAGTGACAGACTGGATGACAAAAATGCCCCTCCCATCTTGAACATCTCTACTTCCATCATACCTCGATAGCGTTTTTCCTATATTTTGCGCCTTCGTAAACATAAGTTCTCCTCCAGAAATCCTAAAAGTACTACCTATAAAGCACAGAGGGACTACTCAGTACATAAATATAAGCAAGTCCATAGGTTTTTGTAGAATTAGAATCTTAGGTATCTATCCTGAAGCATGAACTGAGCTTGATGCTTACATGATGTCCAAATGAAATCTGAGACAGTCTGAACAAGGGACTGTCTGCATAAAGAAAAAAGTTTGTAAAATTACAATATTAACTGGAAATCAGGTAACTGGTTTAATCCAGGCCATATTCTTATAGGTTGCTCAGTATGAATTGCCTGTAAAACTACAAATTTACAGGAAGTTGTTGTCATATCTAATTAGTTACTGGATTAGTTTATTTTAATAAATGTTTCTTGTGTATTTTTGCCTTTTAAAATGATTCCCTGCTAATGAAACAAATGTAATTCTGCCAATCTTGCAATAATTCCCACATCACAGCATTATGATTAGTTTCACTTTCATACTGAGTCTGCCAATTTTTTAAAAGTCTTTTCATTAATAATACTGCCTAGTATGAGCTGCCAAAAAGTATTTAACATGTGATATGAAAAATTTGGTATTATATATGTGCTTAGTGAGAGCCACTAGTGTAGGATTTTTATATTTCCTCCAGTGGATTTGTTTGAAATGAACTCTTGGCCTCGATATGTATTCTCTGGTAAAATGAAATTGTTATTTTTCGTCATCCAATCTGCACATTAATGACAGCAATAAAATGAGTATTCTGCTAATCCTATTTTTTATGGATGCTATTCACATGCAGTCATTTGCTTGATTTCAGTGCCAACATCAGAAAATATATTAATTTTTTTTTTATTCCTATTGAGCCATAGCAAGTATACCACAATATATCACAAGGAGATTCATGTGGTCATTTCATAGCCTATGTCTGCATCCCTGTTTTTTATCCCTTTCCCCCTATCCTTCTAGCCATGCCAGATATCTCTGTCTGGCTGTGTTCCTCCCTCTAATGCCAGCTCAGTGCTCCACACCAGCACACCAGTGCTCCACTGGACACCTTTCCTGATGACTCACCCATCATAATATGATTTATCTGGTTAGTCTTGTTCTCTCTCCTCTGAATTTAGATGGTGAGCCCTTCATTTCATGGACCATATCTTTTTATCTGTCCTATAAAGCCTACACGGCATTTATGGGAACAATGTAAATTAATAATAATAAACATTTTATACTCTACTGATATATGTTTATGTATTTGAACTATGAAATATTGCCTTCGCTCTGAGCAGATGTCAATGTATTATTGCTCCTATGGACTCAGAGGTCCCTGATTGCTGTTGGCTGCTAGGGCTCCCCAGCCAGCGCCCGGCCCATCCCACCAACCCAGCCAGGAGCAAAACAGCAAGGGGCACTGGGGACAGCCCCAGCCCCAGGCATCAGGCACCTGTCTGGGGACAGGGACAGAGGTGGGTACAGTCTTGCACGTGGGCCTGGCTTGGCAGGGCCCATGGCCAGACAGGTCAGGGCTGTGGAGAGCTGGAGACCAGCCCAGCTGCGGCCTTGCTAGGGCAGGGGCTGATGGCCTCCGAGGCTACAATTGGGTCATGGGTCTGGGCCCAGGTCATGGGAGGCTTGGGGGAGGCTGGGCAGGGACAGTC
>VXAL01017792.1:17360-32745 GCA_013399475.1 Chauna torquata | reverse complement strand
CAGAAGCAAAGTATTTTCACGAAAAGTTTATGGACAGTGTAAAAATTATTTTTTTCATTTCTCATTTCAATGGGAAATGTTCTAAGAAGTATTTTTATAGGAATATACCATACCAGAAAATTTATCTATTTCTCTGAATTAGAGCTAATCTATTTTGTTTTCTGAATACTCCCTGTGTCATACTCCTATTTAGAGAATGGGCAGCTATTCACTGAAGATGTTCAATTAATGAATATATATTCAAGAAAACTACAATCTACTCAGTTTGGGCAAGAGGTGAAATTCATTAATAAATTATTTGTTATGAATTATTCATCTACATCTAGTAAATATACAATTCTCTCCAATTTTTAGTAAACACTATAATATTTGGTTTTCAGAAGGTATTAAGTAATCAGTCATCACATCAGCTACTGTCATTTCTCAGTTGAGGGTTATGAAGAGGTCTATGGGCCAAATTCAGAGTTCATTCCGTTCAAAGAAACTTTATATTTATTATCTCAAAGTCACTGGAATCTCCCTGAATTTACACCTTGCAAGTGAGACTAAAATCCTACCTTTTCTCTAATCAGTTTAATTACTATACATAATTAAATGAAGAACTTGTTATTTTGTTGTAAGCACTCTTGCAGCTTATATGTTTAATAAGCAGTGCATTAAACACAACATAGCCGACCAGTCAAAAGAGGTGATTCTCCCGCTATATTTAGCGTTGGTGTGGCCTCATCTTGATTATTGTGAACAGTTCTGGGCTCCACAACATAAAAAAGATGTTAAGGTATTTGAATGCATTCAGAGGAAGGCAACAAAGCTGGTAAAAGGGCTGGAAGTCATGTCCTATGAGGAGAGGCTGAGGACACTTGAGTTGTCTAATCTGGACAAGAGGAGTCTCAGAGGAGACCTCATTTATCTCTGCAACTTCCTGAGGAGGGGAAGCAGCGAGGGAGGCTCCAATCTCCCTGGTAACCAAAGATAGGATGCACAAGAATGGCACAAAGCTGTGCCAAGGTTCAGACTAGATATTAAGAAAACTTTCTTTACAGTGAGGGTGGTCAAAGAGTAGAACAGGGTTCTTAGCGAGATGGTAGATGCCCCATGCCTGTCAGTGTTCAAAAGGCATGTGGTTAATCCCTTCAGTAATAAGCTTTAACTTTTGGTTAGCCCTGAAGTGGTCAGGCAGTTGGACTGGATGATCTTTGAAGGACCCTTCCAACTGAACTGAACTGTTCTGTTCTGTTCTGTTCTGTTCTGTTCTATTCTATTCTATTCTATTCTATTCTATTCTATTCTATTCTATTCTATATATTTTAAAAGATTTTTTTTTTTCTATTCCATTGTCAACAATTGTAAGAGTCAAAGGTAAAATGAAAAATGAGAAAGGCATATGACTGCCCACTTCAGAAGGTTGCTGGTTGATTTTGGCAATGTCATAGGAAGCCTATCTAAATGGTATGGAAATGTCAAAATGGACAACCTCTTGCACCAATGAAATTCAGCAAATTAAAACAAGGAATTCTGTGTCTTTGAAAACCCAACAATCCACCCTGACCACTCATGATAGGTCTAATAATACTGCCCATTTAAATTTTGCTGTAAAGAATATAGCAGCTTGTGGTAAAAAGCAACCCACTTTAGTGACTTCTGTACTCACATCAGAGCACATAGAACTAGAGAAATATTCTGTATCTCTAAAGGTAGAAGGACATATCTGGAAAGACAGAGCAATCTGGAAAATTTCCATGATCAGAACTTCCATGAAACAAAATGAGATTTCCACAGGAGAGGCTTTATAGAATAGGCCTATAATTTCATTTAATCTTGTATAGGAACTAGGAAAACTTCATTACTCTGGTGACATTCCTTGCTTATTTATGCATTAATTACCTAATTACCATTATAAGTTTTTATCTTGTAGCTATTAGATCTGCTCAACATTGTAAGACCCCATACTTAACATGTTTGTCCTTTCTCCCCCATTTTCAACTGTTATCTGATCTATCCTGGAATGTTCCTGAAGCAAAACAGGAAATCTGACAACAGTTTATTTTCCTTATGGAATGTGCTGTGAAATGATGTGTTTTGTTAAGTGGCAACAATGTCTTCACTTTAAAACAAGAGTGTATTTTTTTCATTTTTAGAACTATAGAAGCAAAGTTTTACTTTTTAACACAGGCCATGTCACTTCAACTCATTGAGAAGCAAAACACTGGCATGATATTAACTGTAGAAATATGCCATATGTATTAGTCTATTCTGAAAACAAGATGCTCATACGACATCTTGGCACCAGATAACTAATTAGTTTTGCCTGTTTGGGATTACTGACTCCAGCTATAGTACTTATCTTCACTAATTATGTTTTCTCTCTTCCATGCCAGTATCAATTGTGTAAGAGGAGAGTTTTTATAACAATGCTCCATACAGTCAAGGAACAGATTAATTATTAGAAATCTAGAGGACAGTCTTTTTGAAAATGAGATCAATGCAGTGATTTCATATATATCACACAGTAGATGTTACACCAGGTCATCATGTACAAAATGTGCTAGATATTAACCTTCATTTATTCTTTTGCCTCATCCTTTGCTTTCCTTGGAGCATCACACCCCTGTCCCTAGTGCCTTTCAAGTCCATGATCTACAGAGCTCTTTTCTCTGTGACTCCAACCTCTCCCCCTTTCATCTTGAGAATTCCATCAGGATTTCCTCCCTCTGTCTTTTCTCGTACAACCAATCCCACGTCATTAACACTACCCTGTGCTTCTAGAGTGGTTTCTGTCAAAGCATGAGTGGGATGAAAAAGTGTTTGGGGAAGTTTGGGTGACTGCTGGTGCTGAATCAGAAAAACAAGAGTAAGGTTTTGTGCCCATGATGCTGCTGAGCAGCAAAAAAAAAAAAAAGATGCTAGAAGTTACTACCAGCCCAGGCTTACCCCTCTTTTCCAAAGAAAGTGGCCACAATCCCACTCATACTGCTACCACAGGAGCCTGGGGATCACTGATTCTGTAGTGTTCATTTTATGAATGAAATGGCTGACTCTTCTGATACAGGCAATACAGGCAGCTGAACTGTCACTCCCACAGTGTACTGCTGTCTTAGGTATTGGCCTGGTTTTCTTACATTCAAGGTCATTTTAGTGTTAAGAATTACATCTCTCCAGATTAAAGGGCAGATGCATAAATAAAATTCAACTTTGAAAACATCCTCTTACTGATATGATGAGATGTAATTATACATTTTTATATTCTCTCCCCATTTATACTGTGAGTGACTTTTAATGGAATTAGACGTGTTCAGTCTGTCTCCCAAACTAGAGTCCTGCTTTATATTGGCTTTGTCAATAAATTATATTTCACTCATTTGCTGAACTCAGCCATGTAATTTTTTCCTGAATATTTAGTCCAATTTAAATGCATCGTGGGTGATACATTGAAAATGTGAATTTATCTATCAATATATCAAGCTAAAGAGGCTTTTCATCCATCCTATTACATTTTATGGCAACCTTTGGCATTTGTTTCAGATAAATGTTTTGCTACGAGAACTTGCTTTCACTTCAGACATTTTAACCAGCACGTTCCATTCAAAATTCATTCAGTGACCCAGAAGAAGTTCAGACACACAATACCCAAGTAGCAATTGGCCTTACTTCAGGCAGATCCACTGCCTTTATTCTTTAGTCTAACTACAAAGCTGAACCTCCTCTTTCAAATGAGACACTTAGAAGCATTTCAATGTGGCACTCCTTGAAGAGCTTTACTTCTTTGGGTTTCATCCTCTTTATACAGTGTTACAGATGTTCTGAATCATGACTCTTCATTTTTATGTCCTGTTAAAACAGACTAATATCATATTCTAATTACTTATCAGCTTGCAGTTTAGTGCTTCTTTTCTTTATACGCTACGCACAGATCCAGACAACAAGAAGAAAATTTGATGTACAGGTCTATAACTGGTAAAAATATATCTAGTTGAAACACGTAAGAATGCTAATGCTTTATGTGAATTTAAATTAAATTGCGTTCACACATTAACTCTTAAAGTCCAGGTGAGAGGATATCCTGCAAATATATTAGCACCCCTTGAAGAAAGTGTTTAATATTGAAAAGGTGGAAAGAAGGCACCTGACTGTAAGATAATCACAGGAATTTTTGAGAAACACGTGCTTCTGAGAAATGTTGAAGTTTTACAAGAATTATTCAAACAAGAATAATTCTAAGTCATCAATTTTCATCACTGTTTTATGGATTTTTAAAGAAAAAAAGAATAGCTCTAGAAGGATATTGAAGGCTCAACAATCTGAGTGATATTAATAATTAATTAATTAATCCTATTAATCCTATTAATTTGAACAGAATATTGCCCTAAGCAAGAATAATGCCCAAAAGGTTATTAATTTTCATAAAAGATATGAAGACAACACTTGAATATTTCTGCACAAGAGAACATATTAAACATAGCGATCAGCCTTAAAAAAAAAAAAAAAAAAAAAAAAAAAAAACCACAACTATCTACTTTTGGACTGAAATTTAACAACATTGCATGGCTTAAGCCAGACCAGGCAAGGATCTACTCTGTCAGCAGTATGTGAGCCAACTAATTTTTAAGATTATGTCCCCATTGTATGAAGAATGATGGTTTCAACACCCATAACACCAGTGCTTTTGTGTTTAGGAGTGATGCAGCAACTTGTAAGATCTAGATCCTACAAACAGAGATGAAAAAGCATCAACAGAATTGGAAGTAGCCATGTTGCAATGATTGAAAACTATTTGTAACTTCTGTAAAATACCAGTGTTCCCACATTTATCAACTCTAGTTCTGTAAAATCTATGATAAGATATGCTCTCATTTTACTTGCCTTTACCTTTTTATTTTTCCTAACTGAAATCCAAATGAGCACTAGCTAATACGTGCATGCAGCATGATCAGTTTTCTTTATTGAATGAACTAACTCACTGGGATGATCATATTTTCTTAAAATATAATAAGCAGAGAGTTCTTAGGTACAGAATTTTTCATACGAACAAATAATAGCTGTTGCTACTATTGATTTGTAGCTGCCACTGGTGAAGATGAAAGATATCTTTGGACAATGCTGTTCTGGACTATAAAATAAAGAAGAGACATTTCAAAGCTCCTGCATTACTTAGCATAATGTCTCTCGGTGAGACAAGGAAGTTGCTGCCTACTACTAAAAATGGTCCTGATTTTTATTATGGTCAAGAAATGAGTTGAGGTTAAGACTACTCAATCTTTAGTTTATTAAGGAATATCAACATGGAGCTGAACAATTACTTTTTATACAACATGTAGTTTAGTATAATGAACAGAATTTTAGAATGAAATCAGTAGCGTTCCTTAAGTTTATATGTGTAAATAAAATAAACTAGCTAAACTAAACTAAATTTGTTTGTGAACAAATTTGTGTGGGATTCAGTTTCATATTAAGACATCTAAATGTAGCTTCCCACGTGAAGTGAAATCAGTGGCCTAAACACAAACATCTTGTACCATCTCAGATGCACTAGGGTATACTGTACATCAAAGCAGAGCCATCAGGTATGATGCATGACTTATAGGAGACCTGCAAGCCTCTGTAGCAGGAGCTGAAGAACAGGAGCAATAGTACCCCAGCACGAAAAAATGACAGAAGATGCACTGCTTTTAGGCAGCTGAATTCCATCCCATGTGCATATGACGCCATTAGAGAGGAAATCAGTTCATTTGTCTCCACTTGGATCTCTAGTATGATCTGAGATGCTCTAAGAGTACCCAGCCTGGCCTCCTGATAAGGTGTTGGATATAAGCCATGCGCCTTTTAATATTATGGCTAATATAGTCCATGGCTGCTAAAATGCTGCTCAGCTCGAAGCAGATACTCCTGTTTGGTCAGCTGAATAACCCTAAGGTCCCCTGGCTTTAGTATCCAAAGCCTTGCTGTTTGCACGCACTTAGACATCTGGTGCTCCTTTATATGTTTGAAGGCATCTGAGAAACCTGCCTCAGTCTGGAGGCATGACAGGATACACATCTGACTCATGGCCCTCTGGAATGACAGCTGGAGATGAGTCATAAGTTCATCTATACCCTAGTGCATCTCAGATGGCACTGGGTGTCTGTGAATAGATAATTTAATCAAGAAAAAAAAAAAAGAATTGTAACTAACCAAGAAAGCTAGTAAAACAATCAAACTATATTGCTCACAATACTGTGCCTGTGCTTTCTGTTTTCCCCCTTTTTCTATGCAAAACTTACATGAATTTTTGGCTTGACACATTTCTCATACTACCATAAAGCAAAATTTTGCTGATCAAGTAACTTTGAATAATTAAACTTAACCTGTTTTCCTTTGGCAACGAAACAGGGAGACAAGAACTTCTAAAATTGGGTAATGCAGTCATATATGACAAGCTTATGGCCACCTCTTATTGTTTGTTTCTGAGGCATCAGAATAGCTGTAAGATATTTTGCTTTATCTTTTGCCATACAATCTGAGTATAATGTTGTAACTATATGGAAGAAAATTATGAGCCTAGGACAGCAATGAAGAACCTGATCTTGAATTAATAAGACTTCAGTTATGTGGCTACCAAATTAACCTTGAATAGGAGCAATAAGGGCAAGGCCAGAGAGATATCAAGCAGTTAATTACATACTCTTAATGCAGAGAATCACCACAAAACAGTTCATTTTCATTATTTGTGGTCTACCCATCTTATTATTACTTAGAGCATTGAGAGAAATGCAACAATCTATAAAGGCATTAGCAACTGTCATGCAAGAGTAATGTTTTTTAAAAGTGCTTTTATAGGTTCTTTTAGGAGAAGAAAAGTAGAGACAGTCCAAAAAAGTCTGTGTAAAAGTTTTGGGAGTCTTAGGGTTGTACTTTTGTAGATACACTGCCATTATGACTCATGGTACTTTCTTCTTCCACTATAAAGCTCTTTTAGAACTAAATTTCCTTCAGTACACCAAAGCCAGCTTAGAAATTCACTGTTTAATCATAAGCAATTATGTTCATATTTCTACACTCAAGCAAGTGACTCCCTTTATGAGTTCAGAACCTATGACAGATAGTCATAAAGATTAACTTCTGAAATGTAAAAAGAAGTAGATTTGTGTTGTTGTTTAACCCAGCAGGCAGGTACGCACCACACAGCCGTTCGCTCACTCTCCCCCCACCCCCCCAGTGGGATGGGGGAGAGAATCTTGAAAAAGAAAAAAAAAAGCTCATGTGTTGAGATAAAGACAGTTTAATAGGACAGAAAAGAAAGGGAAAATAATGATAATAATAATAATAATAATAATAGTAAAAGAATATACAAAGCTAGTGTACATAATGCAATGCACAATGCAATTGCTCATCACCCGCTGACCGATGCCCAGCCTGTTCCTGAGCAGCGGCCCTCCCTTTTCCCTGGCCAGCCCCCCCAGTTTTATTGTTCAGCATGACATAATATGGTATGGAATATCCCTTTGGTCAGTTTGGGTCAGCTGTCCTGGTCCTGTCCCCTCCCAGCTTCTTGTGCACCCCCAACCTCCTCGCTGGCAGGGCAATACGAGGAGCTGGAAAGTCCTTGGCTCTGTATAAACACTGCTCTGCAGCAACTGAAAACATTACCATTATCTTCATCAAAAAATCCAAACCACAGCATTGTGTGAACCTCTACAAAGAGAATTTAACTCTATCCCAGCCAAAACCATGACAATTTGATAGGCATAAATAAGCCAGGACCATCAATCACTTAAGAATTTTCTTCTTTGGCCTCATGCTTCTCACAGGTACAGATTCTTGGCTTTGACAAAAGCTGGCTCTAGGGGAAAGAAAAAAGAAAAAAAGAAAAACAAACAAACAAAACAAAACAAACAAACAGACAAAAATCAGCAACTCCAAACCACCATCCTAAAAATACCTGAGAATCTATTGTAGAAATATGTCACCAGGGTACCACCCTATTCACTGTTCTGACTTTGATGATACTATCAATCAACTGGAAGACAGGGGACTGAGTAGAGGTACCTTGCCACTGAGATAACCTTAGAACTCACCAGATGAAAACTCTGTTGTCATACTGAAAATGTACCAAGGAAATATTTTGCCCTAATACTTGCAAACAAGGAAGACTGGTCAAGAATATAAAAGTTGGGGGCAGCCTTGTCTGGCAGTGATGCTGAGATGGTGGAGTTCAGGATCATGAGAGGAGGGAGCAGGGAAAAAAACAGGATAACAACTCTGGACTTTAGGAGAGCAGACTTTCAGCTGTTCAAGGATCTGTCTGGAACAGTCCCACAGGAAACAGCCCTGGAGAGGAGTCCAAGAGAGCTGGTTGATATTCAAGGATCACTTCAGCCAAGCTCAAGATTGGGAGTAGTCAGATGGATTTATGAAGGGGAAATCATGCTCAATCCACCTGATAACCTTGCATGATGAGATGACTGGCTTGGTGGATGAGGAAAGGGCAGTGAATATTGTTTATCTCAACTTCAGCAAGGCTTTTGACACCATGTCAAATAACATAGACAAGATGATGAAGTAAGAGTTAGAGAAAAGGACATTGAGATGCAGTAAATACTAGCTCAATGTCTGTGCTTAGAAGGCTGTGATCAGAGTCCAGTTGGAGACCAGTTAGTAATGATATGCCCCAGGGTAAACGGTGGGTCCAAAACAGTTTAGCATCTTCATTAATGAACTGGATGATGGTACAGAGTGCACCCTCAGCAAGTTTGCAGATGATACAAAACTGTGAGGGGTGGTCAATATACCAAATGGTTGTGTTACCATTCAATGGGACCTTGACAGGCTGGAGAAGTGAACAAACCAGAATATCATGATGTTTAACAGAATTGTGAAATGCTGCTCCTGGAATAACCCCATACCCCAGTACAGGGTAAGCAACAAGCTGAATATGAGCCAGTAATGTGCCTTCGCTACAAAGAACATCAACAGCCTACTAGGCTGCTAGGCTGTATGAGGAAGAGCACTGCAAACAGGTTAAAGTTATCCTTCCTCCCTACTCAGCACTGGTGAGACACCATCTGAAGCACTGGGTCTAGTTCTGTGCAAGAGACATGGACATACTGGGGAGAGTCTACTGAAATGCCACAAAGATGATTAAGAAATCGGAACATCTAACATACAAGAAGAGGCTGAGAGAGCTGGGATTGTTCAGCCTGGAGGAGAGAGTTTTTAGGGGGATCTTTATCAATGATTTTGATAAACATTTTTTTATGCTTTCAAAGAGTTTAGCAAAATGTGATCCCAATAATAGCAGGGGTCTTTCATCACTCCTGTAATATAAATCTGAAACAATAATTAAACTAAAAGTATGAATATATCCTATTAGATAAAATAAGACAAATATCATATGAAGCCTTGACCAGCAGTTCTGTGTCTCAGATCATCATAAACTTTACCATTTTCATCTAATTGAAATGCAATTCAGTTTATTGTAAGTATTGAGTGTTTACATGAGATTTCATTGTATGGCAGAGTACTTTTTAGAGATTAGGATGCAAAATTAGTATTATCAATATGGAATAGATACTTCTGAAAAAGACATTCATTTTTAATTTTTATTCGTTCTGGGAAAAAATCAAGACTATCTTTTTAGCATATCTGGTTTTTGTTGTTGTTTTCGTTTGTTTTGTCTTTGTTGTTGTTGTTGTTGTTTTGTTTCTTTAAATCACCAAATAATCTGAAAGTTGAACATTGATAGTACTCAAGGCCGCACCTTGAGTACTGTGTTCAGTTTTGGGCCCCTCACTACAAGAAAGACATCAACGCTCTGGAACTTGTCCAGAGAAGGGCAACAAAACTGGTGAGGGGTATGGAACACAAGCCTTATGAGGAGCAGCTGAGGGAGCTGGGATTGTTTAGTCTGGAGAAGAGGAGGCTCAGGGGAGACCTCACTGCACTCTGCAACTTCCTGAAGGGAGGTTGTGACGAGGAGGGGGTCAGCCTCTTCCTTCAGGTAACTAATGATAGGACTCGAGGAAATGGCCACAAGTTGCGTCTGGGGAGATTTAGATTAGATATCAGGAAAAACTTTTTCTCTCAGGGAGTGGTCAGGCACTGGAACGGCCTGACCAGGGAGGTGGTGGAGTCACCGACCCTCGCAGTGTTCAAGAAGTGCCTGGACAAGGTGATACAAGATATGATTTAGTAGCTTAGTGGGTAGTATTGGTGATAGGATGATGGTTGGACTAGATGATCTTGTAGGTCCTTTCCAACCTTGTGTTTCTATGATTCTATGATTATTTAACATAAAATATTATAAAAAAGAAATCAAGTTTTTTTTCACCTCCTCTACCAGTCTGACACTGTTATATGTCTTGCCATTACTGCATGACTATTAAGTTTCCAAACACCGTTGCCTTTTGCTTGTGAGTATCTTTTCCAGAGTAGATATTGACAGTCACAATATTTCTGGCTATGTTTCCTGTTAATGTATTCATTTAAATATGTTAGGGCAAAACACTATCATATAATGCTACAGCACCAGCATTCTTCTATATACTACTCTTATTCTTTTTAAATAATGCAACATTTTAAGAAAATTAAAAGGAACCAAGCAATATACTGTATATTACCTGCTAGGTAAAAAGTTTTTAAGTAGAGTTTGTGAACTATTTTTAAAATGTAAGATGAACAGTTCTTTTTAAACAGAGCATTTGTAATTTCATCCATTCATTCAGAATGTCTTGCTCTTTTCTACCGTCACTTTATGAAAAAAAAAAAAAAAAAAAAAGCATATATTATTGAGTGAAGAAGAGTATGTTTTGACCATAAATTTTGCATGTGCAAAGTTAGAACAAATCCAAGTAATGCCAAATATAGTGAGGTATGAGTATTCTGTTCTTTCATATATATTACAAATTCTAAGTGAAACAGGCTAAAAGAAAGTCTGACATACGTTTGGTGTCTCATTTGAAGGTAACAAAATCTCAAAGCTAAACAAAATGAATTCTAAATTCAGCAGTTTGATAATGAGATATTTGCAATTGCATCAGTATCTTTAAAAGTACATTTTTTTAAATGTGTGACATTGTTTAGCAAGAGACTTTGAATTCCTGTTCCTGTCCTGAACTTGGTACTTAGGCTTCTTTTTATTTTTATCTCCCTTGAAAGGAGAGTTGACTAAAGCAATAGATAGTTACAGCACAACCAAATAGTAAGGTTCACCTGAATAAAATCAAATTTTATTAGGTAGCTACAGGAAAAGAAGAAAACTATACCTAACATATACATATTAATATGGTTAGATCACTAGTGGACAGTAGTGTGGAATAAACTCTGAAAGATAATATGCTGGCTTGTTGAGATTATTTAACCTTAGTGAGATATAGGCTATCAAATGAGAGCCAAGCCCATAGGTGAAGAATACATTTTGGTTTCTCAGTTCTAATTAGCTCATATGGACTATAGGAGCAGCAAAATACGTAAGTTTCAGTCTTCCGAGCTAAACTTAGCTTTGTGGTTTTTTAAAAACACTGTATGCAACAGCTGATGTACTAATTAAGCTACGCCATTAGACAGCTGTTCTAGTATAATAGCAACACCGTGAAATATAAAGGTACTTGACGTGTTTTTCAACAGGAATGAAAGAGTTCCTGTCCATGCAGGTCTTATTCTGACCTTCTTTAGACACAAAGTGTGAAGTACCCGTCAAGAAGAATATATGAGAAGAGAGTGGTGTGAATTAATTTTTATTTATTTATTTATTTATTTATGAAAACTGGCTACCCTCCAGTACAGAGGTAGAATTTCTCCAGTAATAAGTTCTTTTCCATTGTCCCAGAAAATCATCATCAGTGGTGGAAAAATTTCATGGGAAAACAAAGCAAAACAAAACAGAGCAAAACAAACAAAACAAAATAAAAACCACAAGCAAAGAGGTTTTTACAGGGAAAAAAAAATTTTCTCCAGCAGGAAGATTATATGTTTCGCTCTACCTTTGTGTTTTCAAATATGTCAGCCCCAAATGACCACGGCAATGGAAAAGGATGCCTGACTTTGATTTCATAATTACTTAAAAGATCAATGAGTGTTCCACACAGCAGGGTGTTAAGCTGTCCTAGAATCTAATTCTAGCCTTCTGATATACAGTGTGGGGCTTTTCTTTCCAAATGTCACATAAAACTGACCGAGCAAGTTTACAGAATACCTAATGAGAAAACACTACATCATTCTTAACACAGAGCACAAGCAAACAGTTTTATTCCTGTTTGTGCAGCTTAACCTTCTGCAAAAGTAATTAGGTCTATAATTAAAAAGCTATTTAGAATGATTAAAACCCTGTTATCTAGTGGCATTTAAAGACAAATGCAAATGTCAGAAAGGATGAATTAAGTAAAATTACTATTGGAAAGAAAAAAAGTATATTAGTGTAAGGGCTAGAGGATGTTATTTACTGAAATGTTACAATGTGAGGTGAAGTTAGATGTTTAGAGGATACGGTGAAGGTTGAAATAATTTTATCTGGCATTTTGTGTCTGCTACCATTCATAAATACATACTGTTGTATATGGACATAAATAGATGTCTCAATTTAGGAGCATCAGGTGTGTTCAGATGAAGCACACATTTCATCTCTGCTTTCCAGCCCTGAGCAGTGCTGAATCACTGAGGGAGAATGGATGCTACGATATTGTGCCAGCTATCAGCAGATATCCCAGGGAAAATGCAGAAGTGTTGTGTGTGTATTTCTTTCCTTCCTTCCTTCCTTCCTTCCTTCCTTCCTTCCTTCCTTCCTTCCTTCCTTCCTTCCACTTATGCTTCTAAAGCAATTAATACTTGGGACAAAGGAATAGTGAAGTAGTATCAAGAATCCTCTTTCATACAGTTGATTTCCCCCTAGTTACCCATACTAAATAGATTTAGTGCAATAATTTACCGTATTTACAAAACAGACACTCTGAAGGAGGCATGTTGATATTTCTCCTGTACAACTCAAATGACTTTTGCAAGACTCCCTACAGAGTTACTCTTGAAAGATATGCCGTAATGGAGAATTTCAGAGTACATTCCTTGAGTAGATGCTCTGCCCCTGTAGATGCTTCCATCACCCCTGGAAGGAAGCTGTCTCCTTTCTCTGATGTTAGAAAATGAACCTAAGGAGATAGGTTTAATCTCTAAGTAGTATGAATGTCCTTTCTTGTGTCAACAGGACTCGTGCCTTGCTACACCAGCCTTAGCATACAATCATGATAGCAATTCCATAAGGGGGATTCTGCTTTCAGAGTATGAAACTGACTTCTTTTTATCTTATCCAATTAGCTACAGCATAAGAATGTAATAGAGCCAACATTGTTTTGCCCTCCCATCAATGAAAAAACACTTGTGCCAAAACAGTTGTGGCAATTAACACCCAGAAACTGCATATTTAAGCCAGTAGGCTTGGTCTCAAGTTGTTGTACTGTTGAACAATTGCTGTAATTAGCTTCGGGATTTAGCTTTGTCACTGTGAATTTTTTAGATTATGTTCAACATACGGTTTAACTGGCTACTTGCCAACCTGCTTTTTAAGGCAGTGATGCTAATTACTAGGTAAATATTCTTCCCACTGCATTGTTAATGCATCATGACCAGCAAAGATTAATTTTCAGTGCACACTCCCAAATGTTAACACAGGAGTCATCCAAGTTTCTATTACTCACTCAGAGGCAGCAACCTCAATTAATTCAGACAGACAAATCTCTGTTTATAAGGCTTATGTCTTTTAAACTTAATTGTAAGTAGTTTAAGAGATACTTGATCAGGAATGGCTATACGAAGAAAAAAATAATCCTGTAAAGTATGAATGATCATTTAAATATAGCGCAGCATATCTGTGTGTCTTCAAGAAGTGTTGTAGCAATGAGTCATTACTTCTCAAAAAGTGAGGTTCATAAAAAAGAACCATAAGTTTTAAATTTCAGGAAGCTTTCTGTTAACTTCAAAGGGCACAAGAAAGCTCAGCTGAGATCATTTGCATAAATGATATTATCAGTTACCTGTAGCTCTACAGGAAAGATTTTGTAATTGATTTAAATGCATACTCTGTGGAGTTTGTCTTCTGACTACATACATGTCAGCACACTTTTATTATCTCACAGGCAACAGTGAGGGCAAGCAAACCCCGTGCCCAAGTCTCTTTTTCCTAGAAAGCAGATACACCGCTCTGGCACCATTGGGGGTTCAGCAGAGGGCTGGGACACGCACTCAGACCTGGGACCTCAATGTGCTCCTGCACTCTCTAGTGTATATAGCCATAAGATCTAGCTGAGACCATGAGGAGAGTATGTGCAGAGACTGCTCCATAACTAAAAGTGCTAGGCCTTAGTAAATCAGACTTTTAATACACAGAACCTACGCTGTTATCTTCATTCTACTGCATCTGTATGTTTTTTGAGAGTCCGAAAAATATGTTAAACATACATTGTTCTGAACCTAATGATACCATGGTTATTGTTCTGACAGGTTTCTGGGTTTCTCACAACTATCTGCAAAGTTGGCCTAAATGTTAAAGCCAACCAACTGTTGGCTAACCAACTGTTACTAAATGGTTGTTTCCAAAAGCCAAAGATAGGAGTAGGACTCTGGATCAAAAAGGGTTATTTTCTCATTGTTGAAAGCAAAAGAGTTACACTGGCTTTTCAACATTGGGGACAAAATGATGAGTAGGGAAAAGGTGAAGGTTTTTGAAAGGATTTTTTGATTTTTTTGGTTGGCTTTTTTTTTTTTCGTCTTTAAGATAACAGGTAGAAGTAGATGGGATACCTACCTAATATCAAGTGATCACAGTTGGGCTGTGAATTTTTTGATGCACCTTCTTTGACTCTTTGTCTCTGTCGTCTCTTTGCATTGTAAGCTCTTTGGGGTTGGGGCTGAGACTATAATATACAATATATTTTCACAGTATTGTTGAGACTCAGCTTACAGCATTTAGATAATACTGTAATATAAATTGAATCATTTAAAAGTAATAACTTAGTTAGCTAATTTCAGATCTCTCACCAAACAAAGGTCGGTGAAATTGTCTTTCCATTTCTTTTTGTTGTTATTAAATAATTTATTATTCGTATGTTAAATATAGTACTGTTCATGTGCACTAAAGTCTTCTTTCTGCAAGTCCTTGTACAGAGCACAGCAGGGAACACAATGTCATTAAATTTCAGCCCCAGTGTGAGTTATGGCTTTATCTGAACACAAAAAAGGTTATGATCTAGGCATAACCCTCTATGGTGAGGTCTTGATTCTGAAGCTCATTGCACAGAACACAGTAAACAGAGAAAACGCCAGAGCTGGTTAGCTTAATCTTCATGTGGGAGTAGCAGGTTAGAGAGAAAACACTGGAAAATCTCATGGTACTTGTTCTCTTGCTTCCTTCATCATCAGAAAAAAA
>VXAL01017792.1:6637-17258 GCA_013399475.1 Chauna torquata | reverse complement strand
CATCAAAAAAAAAAAAAAAAAAAGACAAGGTTAGAAAAGGAAACAGGGAGTGGTTGAAATGTGGATGGAAAGCATTTGAGAATTGTTTGAGAACTGTACTCCACACATAGAGGTGCTAGGGAAGAGTTCCTTTGTTCAGCCTTACTGCACCTAGAAGGGAGTCTTTTCTTTTTTCTGATCCCACTCCTACTCATCACCTTTTCCTCTTTTTTAAGCAAGCAGGTTTCCTTACTGACTGTGAAGTGTACATCTGAGCTTAAGCCCTCTTTATGTGGGAAGAGAAAGAAAAAGAAAGAAAAAAGAAAGAAAGAAAGAAAGAAAGAAAGAAAGAAAGAAAGAAAGAAAGAAAGAAAACCAAGGGAGCCAGCTAGAATATTGGATATATTCCTCTACATATGATTATTGAAGTATTACTCTTCTCTTCAAAACAAAAAGATCAATGATTCTTTTTTATTACTATTTGTTTTCTTTTGTCAGTGATCTGACCAACAAGCCATAGACTTGTTGGCTTTTTTGTTGTTGTTTCTTTTCCTTTGGTTGAATTTTATCATAAGTCCCAGAGTCAGAGAACATTCCACCCAAAAGGATTTATGGTAAGCTATAAGAATACAGTAAATAAGGGCAGCAGAAGCCTTCTTACACTTTTTGTATAGAAAGACATCATAGGTGCCCATAGACTTGTCTATTTTAGGATCTAGCAAAGTTAGCACTGAGCATGGCCCCCACTCCACTTTCAGGGACCACTGGGTAGATAATGTAGGATAGAATTGTTGCAATCCTGTTTTTCTCTTCCAGATTCTGATTGACTTGGAAGTTACATATTCTTTCCAAGAAATCAGATATAAACCCTGCTGGAAACACCTGGTTTTTGAGGTTGTCAGGTACTATGGAGGGTGAGAATATTTGCTGCCAGATCATGCTTCCCTTACCAGTGCAGCTGTTACAGAGTGGGCAGGCAGTGGAGGGCCAGAAAGTTGGGTGAACTGATCTGCATTGGCCATTTTCATTCCTAGGGCAAACCCCGTTTTAGCAGATTGGGCTCTTGTAGGGTTCATTATAAAAAGGGCCTGTTTTGCCCAAGCATGCTTTGCTTGTACATACTTTTTTTTTTTTTTTTTTTCCTTCACACTACAGGTGTTGACTCATTTGATGTAATCTATTCTAGATGTCTTTTCACATTACCAGCCCTATCGACTTCCAAACAGTGGGGTATCAGAGAATCTATAAATCTTATTGGTTCATTGTTTTTTTAACATAATAGACATATAATACCATCCTATGGATGTTACTTTATTGGTCGCTTTTTTTGTAGCTGTTTGAGACTTCTTGGCCTCTCAAAATATATGAGTAGTTATCTCATCACATCACTTTCCATGTGGTTTGTTTCCATTGAATGTGTATCTACTCAGATTATTAAACCAATAAAACTGGCAGACCTCTAAGTACTAAATTTATCTTCAACTGCCATATTCAGTAGTAAATGTAAGTAAGACGATAGTTCATATTGACTTAAGGGACAAGTAAGTTATTAAAGCTTTTTTGGTGACAAAGAAAAATGATCTGCCTTTACTTCATGATATAAGTATATATATACATATATATATATGTATATTTGTCATTATGTGGAGGTCTTACTACAGTATTCACTACTGGTGATTTAGAGGTAAATATTTGAGATGTGAATTCTTGAGATTTCACCATTGTATTAAGGTTTTTTTTTTTTATTTTCATTTCTACAGTTTATTCATTAAAATTTAAATGTTATTAATCCTATCCCCACTGAATGTTCTTTTGGAAGAAAAATAAGATGCAGGGGAAGCAGAAGTAGAACATTTTTTCATTGATGAGAAAGGGTACAGTAAATAGCTATCAATGAAGTTCTTTTGTTGTGCTGACTCTTCCTTTAGATTTGCATTTCCTCTGCTACATCATTTGTGTGCGGGGAAGTGACCTCAGATCTTGGGTCCATTCTGTAAAACATCTTCTATATGGAGACAAAATCAGAGTATAGTAGTCCTGGAAATCATGTACTCATCTTTTTTTCTGTAAGTAAAGAGCTAATGAAGGGACAAATCACTATGGGAAAAGAGAAGAAATTTGGCCAAATACTTATTTGGAATGTAGAATTTTAAATGTATGCATTTCATCTGGCTTCTGCAGAGTCACCAGTTTAAATGTCATGAGAAGCAGACCTATGTAAAGCCACTTGATAAAGACACAAGGCAAACTGATGAGAAATGTGATCTAGATCTATTTCTGGAAATTATGTTCTCAAAACCTGATGTTTAGGGTGTTAAACCTTCTCTTTATTTAGTACCTTCTTGATGACTTTCATTATGGTGTTGCAGAGAATAACATAATAATGCAAATGACCATCAACAACTGATGACGTCTAAGCCATCTACTTTTGACACCTGTCCAAATTAATCCTAAATATAGTACCACTCCAGTATGGCACCCTTTTAATGATCTGAGCTGCATTCCAAATTTTCACTCAGTCAGACACTTAGTCACAAAATGATCCTGTTAACTGCAAGATAGGAGACTGGAGATAGACACTGATGAATGATGAATGATTCAAAAAAAAAAAAAAAAAAGGCAACCACTTAAAATGATAAAAATGTGAAGATGTATTCAGATTTTAAAAGAAGAAGACTTAACTGCCTAAATAAATTAAACGTAGGTAGGTACTGTGAATCTGTTATGATCTCAAAATCAGAAAACTTATGAAGGAACCTCAGTTCCATATGAGCCATAGTTAATGCCCTATTTCTCTGTCTTCCATACAAGTGCCTCATTTTCAATAAAGATGAGTCCGAGGAGGACTCCCAGAGTAGGTGCTTTTCTGGAAATGTCTTCCATGGGGCTTGAACCATTGGAGTATTCTGGCAGGCTCAGGATCCCTTCTAAGCGTATTGAGAGCTGCCACTTTATTTTAAATCACAACTTGAGATGAAAAAGAGAAACCTTCCTGTCTTAGTCTTTGTTTTATGTATTCTAGTAGTTAACTACTGTGACCTAGAAAGCAAAGCCTGGATTCCCTGTCTGGATGAACCCCAAAACATTGGGGTTCACACACTTTTCAAGTAGATGCTTGACTAAGAGTGAACACGAGAGCATTCTCCACTCCTCACCATGTCGTTGAGACAGTCATTCAAATTGTCTCGTGTTTTGCAGAGAGGATAAGAGTAGTTCTCAGGAAGGGTACAAGCACAGTACCAGAGCCTGCTGAGAGGAGGGAGATGGGCTGAGGGTGCAGGGAGCTCAAGCAACTCTTATGATGATGCTGCAACCAATCCAGTTGGCTCACCTCATCCTAGGGGAGGGAAAGTCACAGAATCAGTGCATCACAGAGGGACCTCTGGAGGCCACCTGGTCCAACCCCCCTGGTCAAGCAGGGACATCTTTTAGAGCAGGATTGCCCAGGACCATGTCCAGATGGCTTCTGATGATCTCCATGGAGGGAGACTCCACAACCTCCTTGGGCAACCTTGTCACCCTCACAGCAAAATGTTTTGTTATGATCAGACAGAGCCTCCTGTGGTTTAGTCTGTGCCCATTACCTCTTGTCCTGTCACTGGGCACCACTGAAAAGAACCTAGCTCTGTCGTCTTTGCAACCTTCCTTCAGGTAGTTATATACATTGATGAGACCCCCTCTGAGTCTTGTCTTCTGCAGGCTGAACAGTCCCAGATCTCTCAGCCTTTCCTTATAGGAGTGATGCTCCCCTCATCATCTTTTTTGCCCTATGTTGGACCCTTTCCAGTATGTCCATGTCTCTCGTGCTGGGGGGCCCAGAACTGGACCCAGCACTCCAGCTGCAGCCTCACCAATGCTGAGAAGACAGGAAGGATCACCTCCCTCAACCTGCTAGAGATATTTTGCCTAATGCAACCAGGCATCAGCTATTCCCTTAGCATGAAGCTGCCTTTTTCGCCAGTAGATCAGCAAGTGATTTGCTGAACAAGTCCTGACCCATTGAAGTCAAACAGCATTGTTTCAGTGACGTCAGTGGGGCCAGCATTTTACCATTTTATTTTGTAAGGGAGTTGTATAATACGAAGTCCCTCCTATATTACGAGCAGGCAGTCCTCTTCTGACTACCTTTACCAGAGCTTTATTTATATAAATTATTTCTATCTGCCTTCCTGGGAGTCCTACCAGAGTGGTGACAGGGTTTATGTAGCTTTTTCCATATATACTAATACAGGAATACGGTGTAAATGAAAGGACAAAGGTGGTGAGGTTTGAACTTTTTTTTTTTTCTTTTCCTACAGCAATCTTACTCTGTTGTTCTGGAAATACTCCTCTAGAGGTATATGTCTCTCATGTTTCTAATGTCCTTATGTCAAAAAGTATTAGTAGAGCCACACTGTTCTCCTGTTGGATATGACTAAGCTGTTAGTTGTGAATATAAATATGGTGTCATATTTGCATTCAGGGAATCTTTGAAAATGGAGCCATCTCGTATACCTAAAGATTTAGGCTTACATTTAAGGGTATCAAATCAAATGGAGATTTATATTTTAGTTTTGAGCATTGTTTCTTCCAACTGAATATTTGGCATAGTTTCTGAAAATTGTCTTGCAGTTTATATTAATGGAAAAGCAATATATGGATATGTTTTAGGCAGAGCCTAGATATGTTCACATAGTGGTTCAATATATTCCTTAGCTAAAGTAAAGGACAACAGATATACTGGGATTCTTACTGAACTATTAACATCTTATTAAATCATTATTCTCTTTGTATAACACCTTCTGAAGCTTCAGAGATTTTCTCTGAAAAAATTGGCAAGTCTTCCAGGTACTGACTACTCAATGAAGTAGTAGAAAAAATGTAGGATTTGTATCTGATTTTTTTTAAGTTTAGAAGAGCACATTTCCATTTCAGTTTAAGTTACGTAAATACATTCTGAGCTTGGCTGGAAATACATGTAAAAATTACAGCTTTAGATATTCACAGATATCTGAGTATTCTCCAAAGAGCAGCAGCATCTGCAGCAGTGAAGGGCATCTCTGTAGCATTAATGAAGAAAGCTCTTCCAATAACAGTTCATTCATTAGTGGCAGTCCTGAAGTACGGATAAGAGAAGTGCGCAGTTAAATATCTTGGGTTAAAAAAATAAAAAATAATGAAAAAAACCCTCCTCATTTCTCATTATAAAAGATAATGGAGCAGTCTTCATTGGCACAATTATATATATATATATTTTTATATATATTTCTGATAACAAATGCCAACAAAAAAGTTTTAGCTTGTTACTTTTGTTAAGATTTATGTTTAGAGTATAGTGTTTGTAGCTTGGTTCAATTTTCTACAATAAATCAATTTCACATTAGAAATCATTTAAATTAAACACATTTTTCAATGACTACTAGCTCTTATTTCCAAATGTCATATTCAGAATCAAACACTGAGGACAGAAGGCCCATGCATACAGAATCATGGATTTTTTATGTATATTTCCAATAACATTTAACAGAAATCAATGTACATATTGAATGTTTAGAGACTGACAAAAATAATTCAGGTTGTTCACACTTCAGTAATCAAAATTATTTCTCCTAAAGATCAAAAGAATTCTGCATTTATTTCTTTTGCTCATAATGCTGTTTTATTCTCAGTTGTATGTTGAAAAGAAAATTAAAATGTAAGGTATATATGTACTGCTGCCAGAAGATTTCTGAATCTGGTAAAATGAACTGTTTATGCTAACATTCAGTTAAAAGGAATATAAATCTAAATTTACAGTGACTGTCAGCTGGGTCTTGGTGAGGGATTCAATTTATATATACTCACCATGCATTTTATTGCTATAAACTCACTTTATAAAAGACTTCACCAAATAAAAGGCAATCCTTTCTGACTTAGTAAATAACCACACCTTTTCAACAGCACTGGCCACGTCCATGGAAATTGCTATTCTCTGTATAATCAGTGGCTCATGCTAAAAATCCATGCTTCTTTGTCATAACGTTTTTTGCAATTAAGCCTTGCGATATGACAGGATGTGTGTCATCTTGTCTCAGGTGGCCTATTAGGTTTAAAGCTGAAGGCCAAGTGACACAGCCATCTGTGCACTGGTACTGTTTCTGTCTGATACCTTCCCCCATGCCTCCACTCCAAGGACTTGTCTTGGTTACTAAATGTCCCTGAATAATATATGTATATATATAATTAAAAATAAAATGGAGTGTGATGTATTAAACATGCTATGGCAGAGCTGAGAGGTTGAATAGAGTTGATGCGTATACATACATTCATCTTCAACTATGTATGGTTTTAAGGCCTAAAGACTTTAAATACAAATTGTTACATTTGTTATATATAGTAACATATATGATACAAACTGTAATGTCTCATTAGTTACGTCCATAATATGCCCAATAGCATCAAAGGATGATTACAAATATCAATGTGCTATCGCACACATTGCAGGACTTGTGTACTTATGTAAACCTATTGTTTTGTGGTTTTGATAATCAAACAGAGAAAAATTGGATAGATGGGTCAGGCAGAAGAATTTTTTTTTTTAATTCTTTTTTTCCCCATAATTACTCATCCTTATTCCCAAAATAGCCTACAAGCATGGAGTACATCAAAGGCAGGGAAAAAAAAAATCCTTAGGAATGAGCATAAATCTCCAATAACAGAAGCACACATAATTTTTTTCTAACTGAAAATATAATGCAAAATGATGTGTATCATTACTCCACGCACGACTGAAAACATGCCACAGGCATCATGCACCCATCTATTGCACCTTCTATCTAGCCTGATGGCTAAAACAATCACATAAATGAATTTTTTTCCACAGGGATTCAAATCTCTTCGGGAGAATGAGAGAATTGAGCATGAACCTCCCACAGCCTCAGTGAGTATATTGACCACAAAGCTACTGCACAAAGAGGCAGTTCTGGCTGTCTCCATTCAGAAAGATGACACCGCCTCTTGGTTCTTGGTCTTTCACAAGTATACTTTGACAAGTAGAAGTTCCCAAGATAAGGACTTCATGGAAATGCTGAAACTCTTTTTTGTTTGTTTGTTTGTTCGTTGTTTTTTTTGTTTGTTTGTTTGTTTGTTTTGTTTTGGTATGCACATGTTGAACTGTGTCATCCTCTGAAGTAAAGCCAAAATCGTGCTCAGCGCACTAATATCATATTCATATGCCTACTTAGCCTACAAAAAACTATATATTTACCTAGTCATTGGTAAGGGAATAAAGAAAAGAAATCTTACTTTACTGTGAAGATGAACATTTTAAAAGCACTTTTCCAGCTTTCAGTTGTATCTAAGTTATTCTTAGGGTAAGTTGGGCCTCCTGATTTTAGCCAGCCATGCTTTGGGATCAATACAATAAGCACAGGACAACCTTTTCTGTTTCTTTGTCCCTCATGATTTAACCTACAAAATCTTGTACACTCCCTCCTCAGGAATCATTTGGGTGGTTATGCTTCCTGTTTTTACCTTCATTATTTATTCTTAGTTCACCAAAATGCATTTATCAGTCCTTTTTATCAAATTTGGAATTCTTAAAAATACATTTCATTTAAAAAGTAGATGTCTAACTGTGATAGTTTTTTTTTTTACTTCTTTTTGTCTTCTGTTGATCTTCATTCACAGAGTGCGTTACCTGCAAAATGTAGAGCTACACAGAAGAAAAAGCTTCCAATACTTGTTTTCAAAAATGATAATAATCCTTATAATTTTTTCATGATTCTATGGGTTTCAGTCTTCAGCACTGACAAGTACAGCATTTATACGTCCCTCAGAACATGAGCTGCTCCTATGTATGCTTCCCTGATGTATTTTTTTCTCTCTCTTTTTTTTTTCTGATAGAAATAGCACCCAATCTCAAGTCAAAATTAATGACAAAATGTCATACATGAAGCCATAAAAACCTAGCCAAAGGGACTTCTTTCCTTGCAAAATGTCAGAAATGAAAGACTGTAGCCTCCAATCTGATTTCCCATTCACATCACCTGTCTAGTTCCACTGACAAAAAGTTCACTGGCTAGAAGAAATACCATGAAACTTTTTTGTATGTGCTTTGGGAATAATAGATTGATAAAGACCAAAAGAAATAGCTAATATCAACTTTTTGTTCAGGGCACCGAGGAATAGTTTCTGAAGCCCTTCCTGGTTTGTTTGTTTGACAGAAATATAGTAGGGTATAAAAAGCTACCTGCTATAGGTCTTTCCTTGGCTGCAGATCTCCTCAGGCATCAGAGGACTTGTGCTGGAAAGAGCAAATCTGAAGCTTTGCTCTTTTCTCACTCATTAGCACAATGACTGCTGTTTCCTTTCTCTGCCATGACCATGTACCTCAAAAAGGCAACCTGAGAAAGAATAGAAGGTTTGTTTTGAAAGATATGCCCTGAGAAATAGTCTATAAAAAGAAACAGTAAGCCCCTACAAAGTCAGGAGCAATAAATGAACATATCAGAACTGAAGGTTGTTTGAAATGAACATCTGGTAGGCTCATTAAAGCTGTACCTCTATAGTGGCCTCACAGACCATGAACAGCACTCCAGAGAGAACAGAACGTAAGCCCCAGAGAACTTCAGCAATCACAGAAAAAAACACAGTTTAGTTTATAAAAAAATACAAGTTCATGTTGGTGTTGTAAAGACTAACAAAAATATGAGGTGCAGGTGCAGGTCTCAGGAAAGTAATAGACTCATGTAGACAGATAATTCAGTTTGAGTAGTGTTTATATCCATCTTACAGACAAAATGAGATAAACCTTGGAACATGTTACAGGAACATTTTATCTTGGGAACTTCTACTTGTCAATGTGTACCTGTGAAAGACCAAGAGATGATCTCATCTTTCTGCGTTTATATAGTCATTGCAGCTTGCACATTTGTTTGTTTGTTTGTTTTGTTGTTGTTGTTTTGTTTGTTTGTTCATTTTTTAAGACACTCAGGGTCTGTATTTTGAAACAAAACCCAAGGTCTCTGTGATTTACTTTGTTTGGACAACTCATATCACAGCCAAGTCATAGTCTCAGTTCCCAGTGATATGTTGTTAGAACTTCATGGCTACATGTGCAGATATAAAGTCTCCCTCTGCCTCTTTCCTAATACTCTTTCCCCCACCATCCCCCATTTTTCATTGATCTTCAGTGGCAATATAGCTTTAAAAAATCCAACTTTCTGGATTTCCATCCTTCTGCCTCTTCAGAAAATATAGTAGAAGCATTGTTCTAGATTTTATATTATTTCTATTCTAATGTTTGTTTTTCTTTGGGGGAAAATAGAAAGTGTTATGATATGAACAGCTTCAGAAAATCAATTGCAAATTATGAAAAAAAAGTTGCATATTTTTTCTTTCAAAACAATTACCAAAGGAATATCTGTCAGTTGAGTTTTGAAAAAGAACATCATAAATTCTGCAGAGATACAATTCATGAGATTAGTAACCACAATATCATAATTAGACTTTACAAAAACCTATTAAAATCAAACCAGGACACAATTCAGTCCTACTTTTTAGTGGTCCTCAATGATATCTCTCCACTGACCTTTAGGGAGGCATTCATCTCACTTAAATTTATCTATCTGAAATTTAGTCATCTTAAGTTAATCACTTAAGCTCTTGTGCAGCCAGGAAAGGAAGGAGGGGTGTAGAAAAAAAGAGGCAGACACTTAAAGGAAAACAGTTCTCATGCTAAAAATGTGCATAAAATGGGAGTTATGAGTCACGTTCTGATGGATCTTCTCTTTTTTAATTCTGTCTTATGAATCAATTATGGACTATTTACATTTCCTTCAGGTGTTTGGTATTTTCAAGCAGGCAAAAGGAAAAATTGTTTTCCGAAAAACAGGAATGGGGACTTTTTGACAGCCTAATTCCCTATGAATGCTGACAACTTTTAAGGATAGGTTAGGAAGCAAGTGACATGTGAGTCAGGGCCTGTGCAAGGGTGAGCAGAGCTTTCTCAGTCATAGCAAAATGCAACAACGTGGTGTTGGTAGGTGTTTACTGTTTGAACGTGGGTAGAGTTTTAAAGATGACTTCAAAATTAATTTTAATATTAGTGTAGTGCTGAAATGTTTCAACAGAGGTAAAAGCAAGTAATATACAGGTGTTAACCACATAGAATTACAGTGCAATCTGTTTTACATTCATTTTTCTTCTCTTAGTGCATAAGAATTTTGGAAAATGGGAAAATAGGAAAAAAGAACTTAAGTTAGCATTTGGAGATTAGAATGATCTTTAATGTTTGATAGTGAGATAACAAAAAATATCACTAACTCTTTACCCTACCCATCACAGAATCACAGAATCCCATCTCTAACTTGATTTCATTATGAATATTGTATTACAAACTTTTACCTTATCTGATCTTAATTTAGGTAACAAAATAATATTATTTGTGTATCTTGATACTCTGCCTCTAGTCTTTGCTTCCTCTGTTACTTACAATTCAAGCACTAAAGCTAAAAATGATGTATTTGTAAAAATTGAATCTCTGAGTCTCTCCAAGATATCAAAGCAAATTAAATGAAATTTGGAAAAGCTAGAATTTTTTTAACATGAGTGAATAGTTTTTTATAGAATAAATACAAGGCTGTTTGAGTGGAAAAACAAAAACAAAAACAAAAACAAAAAC